>LPNX010161214.1:0-15435 GCA_001517045.1 Pseudotsuga menziesii | reverse complement strand
GGTATGTCTACATTGTCGAAAGTTTCGGCATCCGGCCTTTCGTTGACAGGTCGAACAAACTCCGAAGGAATGGATTGAATACCGCTTAAGAACACGGACTGTACTCTGGTGGGAGTGGTAGCCATCAAAGCTTCAACTTCAATGATCTCACAATCACAATTTTACCACACGCTATGTAATTGCTCTATGGTGCAGTCTACTGCCCATTGCTTCAATATATAGAATGACTCTGTTACTGTGGGAATCTTTAATCATTGGACACTTCTTTAACTTCGTTAATATTATGGATTACCCGATATGGAACGGAATCATAAATGAATGGCCAAATTATAAATGATCGTTCATTCATTGAAATCAAACTACTTAATCTTGGTTTAGTATGTTTTGTTTTTACTACTCAAACTATTTTACTTTTAAACTAAAGCTGGTCGTAAAGCTGGCCTCGATTTATGCAGTGTGGGATTCTTTTTCAAAGAAAGTTAACGTCCATTTAATGTTGCTGTAAAGATATAAACTAAATTTTGGATGAGATCCACTACTCAATCCAAGTGTTCATAATCCCGCAGCATTAACACAAACGCGATTGTGGGTGCTTAACTCACGGGTAGGTGCACAATGTTTTCAAACAAAGTTGACTTAGCCATCTACCAGTCAATTTGAGTGCAGAATAATTGCAATAATTAGAAACATAGGCACTCATCGTTTCGACAGACTGGCACCATGGACCATCACTCGTCCATGGTGCCAGGCTTTTTCGTAGAAATTTGATCCACGAAATCCACTTTTTATTTCAAAAAGCGTAGTTCAAATCCAGTCGAAAATTATAATTATATGTATATGGTTTTTTGGAAGAGTACAAAACCTGTCCTGTCTCAATGGTTTCATTTTGTGATTAAATTAGGTAGAGCCATACCAAATCTGGAGATAATTGAGCGTGGTTCTGTGTCGCGACTCGCGCTATGGGGGAATACGGATTGAATCGGTGTAATGGCAATCAGATTTTGATATAGATGAAAATTACAAGGATATTGGTTTTTAAAATGTTCATGAAATTTTAAATGAAAGTATTTAACGGAATATAAACTCTCTACTTGCAATCCCTCATACCATGACCTTGCATTTCCTTCGAAACTAACCATGAACATTTTCATTAGAGAGTCCTCATGCAATTCAACCCTTACCTCATATATATACTTATGGAATCTCACGAAATGAAGGGCAGCATCTTCACCCTTTTGATCTTTGAATATTGGGAGATATGCTTGCCAATATATATTAGGTATTCGATTTGGAAAACCAGGAGTATGAGCGTGATTCATAGGGGCATACCTCACGGATATAGAACTCATTTTGATGATGAGGAGACTGAATCAGCTCCTCAAACTTTGTAACCCCTTTGACAGTGGAGCTGCCATAGATACTTTATGAAGACCGGATTCTTTCCACATGGAGTCGCCATGGAACCTTTGAAATTCTTTGCAGCTTCTGGGTGTTCAATGTTCCCAGTGGAGTCGCCTTCAAAGGACTTGAGTGGAGTCACGAGAGCATATACAACCAATGTGTGTCTAAGAACGTCTTCTCAACCAAGTCATAGAACTGAGAAATGTCGCTTTTCCCATGGATGATTTGCTTATTTGTTCCCCGAAAACGTCAGGAAGATGTTAGCACCCTGTAATTTTCCTATGGTTGTTGTAGGAAGTCACTGGCGTACCCATTTAAAACCAGCTTTAGACTTCCCTCTATCCAAGGTAGTCAAAGAGGGATCTCTCTTGTCACGATAACCATTCACATACATAATTAGAATTAACAAGCACGTAGAAGACTAGATTTCTGCTAGTAACAAGACAGTTACAAATAAGATGGTGGAAAGACAAACAAAATCAAAACCATTGGGCGATGGAACCACAACCTGAAAACATTCAAGGATGTTACAACATATAATGAAAAGGGTTTTCTCTTTGGAGATATGAGGCAATGTAAGCACAACATTTAGCGAAATATCCTTTAAGCGGTGGTGAGAAGAAACAAAAATGCCCAACACGACAAGGGGCACCTATCGATGGGCAAATCCCTTGCAACACCTTTAGTGGAAAAATGACAAAGGGAAACAGCTGAAACAGAGCACCTATCAATGGATGAATTCTATAGCAGCTATTACAGTCACATTACAAACAAGATTTTTGATGCAGGAGCGCCTAACATAGGGCGAATTCCTGCATGCTAATCTAGAAACATATTGGGAGAATAACACATATGAAAATGAAATGAACAGAGAGAGCACACACTAAATGCAAGCACCATTATGAATTTCATAAACACAGAGAAATATATTCATTAATGCCTCCCAAAAACTGTTGCAGATCTACAAACCGGTGCTTAGGCCTAAAAAATGTAAATCATTCCAACCTCTATCCCCCTCTAAGGAGGCTCTATTTATAATACTGTTTTTCCATGAGATGTGTCTTGAAACGGGGCATCAAATTGGTTACAAAAATGGGGAATAATATTTAAGCCATCATTTCAAATCTCAACAGACTCTGACATGGCATATTTTCTATGATTTACATTTATCGAACAGGAAAAAGGAATCGCAAGCATGCTCGATTGAAGCAGAAATGTGGCATCTGGTTGAAAGTGACGCTTCAGGGAACCTCCAACGGTTTGGTGCTGACTCAATTTTGGACTTATCTTTCACAACATAGGTGAAGGATCCTTAGTTCATCATAAGCACACGTTCTGATCTAGTCGCCCCCCAAATCTTCACCATTTCACCTCTTTCAAGAGTGAGATCGATGAAAAATAGGCTTTAGAGCCCCACCTGCATGTCTCAAATGATGATGGATGTGTGAAATATGAGGGAGGTTTTTGTAACTGGCCATGTATTCGACAAAACCCATGTTTCTGTTTAGAAATATTTCCCTCCAACTCTTTGGGGTCTTCTTTTGAATTTAATGGCTGATACGGAATTGCGAAATTCTAGAAAAATTCCCTATGAAGATGGATTCGACTCTCCCTAACCATAGAACCTGTGTAAACAATGAGGGATTTTAGTGTATATGAAAATTTTAGAAAGAAAAACCTCTCTTCATTTCTTGAAATTCGTCTTATTTTGTAGGAAATAAGTCGCGGAATATAATGACTAAAATAGTCATTTCACAGAAAAACGTGTTTGTTGTGGCATATAAAATTTCGCTAAGCTTTCAAAGCTTAAACCTCCTGCACCTTGCCCATGCAAGATCACTATGGATCGTTGATCGAGATCAATCAATATCTGAGCCATCTGATCATGGAACTCGTACTTGACTTCGTAGCCACGAGACTTTGGTTTCTTCCGTGCTTGTTGGTGGTGCGAAAATCACCCACCACCATTGATTTTCTTTGCACATCCATCTGACCATTGATTTGGGACGTGAGTTAATTCCTTTTCGCAATGCCCGGCCTTCAATTTATCCATGCGCTTTTGCAAATGCGAAATCCCTCATGGAATGTTTTCCTGGCTTGTAGGCTTGTGTATTTTTAAACTATTTTGTTGTAATATCCCACATGCACAAGATGAAAAAGGTTTCGTATAATTTATATGCCCTGGAAGCTTCTATAGTCATCAAGGAACATATGTGTGTATCTCTCTTTGGGATCTTGGCACTTGGACTTTGATGGATTGTGGACTTGTACTCTTGTTGATGCGGTAGGTGCGTGGCTCCCCGTGTGACCATATTTTTACACAGACTTTCATTAGACAAGTTAATAAAATAACGAACTTTGGAAAAAAATAAATAAAGATCCGACAATAAATCCGAATTTAGATATAAAACCAATGTTCATATCTCATTTTAAACACTGGGTAAAATATCCTTTTTGCCCAAATGACCAATGAAATCTTTTTCTATTGGAAAACTGTACAAAAATAAAATTTATCACAAGTACTAACAAAGGCTCCAACTTGGGGATTCTATCCTCCCTGTGAGGTAGAAAAGAACTCAAACTAAACTCTGCAAATATGAAATTGAAATTAAACTGAAACTAAACTTTTACTCAAAAACCGAAACTGTTGGAAAATGAATGCTTGTCATGTCGAGCTTATTTATGCACTCCTACCCTACTTACTGAAAAACAATGCTCAATAAAGTAATTTTTGACTTCCAATGAAGCCAATCAAGCAAACAACCCAATGATTGAGCTCTTGCATCATGCTTGACCAGAAATGAAGGACCTGATGGTGAAAGGTTATGATAAATAAATTGATCTTTACTATAAATCCATAACCAACCATTACCACCATAAAGATTCTCCATGTATTCTTCCACTAGGTCATGAAAACCAACAAATTTTTTTGTTATTTGTTTTCCATGACCAGGCTGCTCCATATAACCAGCCACTGGATCATACAATCCATGGCAGTCTTCAAAACATTTTGTCATTTACTTATCATAAGAGGGATGCTCGAACTATTCACTCCCTTGCACATTGTCAAACTGATCTTGAAAAGGATCATGGAAGGAATTTTCATGTCAGATTCCAAATGAGATACCCACCTCTTCATTCGAAATTTCTAAATTAAAGACTTTATCTTCTTTATATGTTTCAATAGAAATATCAGTATTTTCTCCAATAGAAGCAGGCAAGTAAAGCTCCTCTTGATAAAAAAATTATGAATTTGAAAAACATAAAGAAATGATCCCATTTGGAGTCCTCCTTATATTCGTCATATATAGGAAAGGTGAAGTTCTCTTTAAAAACATTACTAACAAAATTTTCATCCTACTGATTGCATTCTTCATAAAGCAAATTAACAAGACCCTCTTCCTTTTCATCACCTTCTTGCTCATCATATACATGTGGGATAATATTTTCTTCAAAACCACCACTTACAAAGTTTGAAACAGGGGAAGCCTCTTCTAGGGATAGAATTTCACGCATTGAAAGATATGAGGAACAATCCCATTGACATTCCCAACTTCCCCCTTGGCCACACAGAGAATGACATGAGAGTTTCAAAATATTATTGGGTTCAGAAATAGAGGCATAGCTAGTTGAAACAGAGTTTTGGCTTATGGCCATTTCAGTCAAGGAAGATATCCCCAATTGCTGGGAATTCTCTTTAATATCATGGCCCTTGGTTTTTCTTTCTTTTTAAAATGAGTATTCAAGTAAAATTTCTAAAAGTTTCTCATCCATAAACTCCAATTCACCATACATGTCTTTCAGTTGTTTAATGAAACCCCTATCATGCGTGCAACAATATCGAACTAGTAGCAAGGAAGGATATTGATTTTTAAATGTTCATGAAATGCTAAATGAAAGTATTTAAGGGAATATAAACTCTCTGCTGGCAGCCCCTCATACCATGACCTTGCATTTCCTTCTAAACTAACCATGAACATTTTCATTAGAGAGTCCTCATGCAATTCAACCCCCAACTCATATATATACTTATGAAATCTCACCAAATGAAGGGCAACAACTTCACCCTTTTGATCTCTGAATCTTGGGAGATATGCTTGCCAATCTATATTAGGTATTCGATTTGGAAAACCAAGAATATGAGCACGATTCATAGGGGCATACCTCGAGGATAGAGAACTCATTTTGATGATGAGAAAACTGAATCAACTCTTCAAACTTTGCAACCACTTTGACAGTGGAGGTGCCATAGATACTTTATGAAGATCGGATTCTTTCTAGATGGAGTCGTCGTGGAACCTTTGAAATTCTTTGCAGCTTCTGGGTGTTCAGTGTTCCCTGTGGAGTCGCCTTCAAATTCCTTGAATGGAGTCAGCAGAACATATACAACCAATATGTGTCTAAGACCAGCAGCTCAACCATGTCATAGAACTGAGCAATGTCATTTTTCCCAGGGATGATTTGCTCTGTCGTTCCCCCGCAATGGCACTAAGACATTAGCACCCTGTAATTTTCTTAGGGTTGTTGTAGGAAGTCACAGGGGTAACGATTTCAAAACAGCTTTAGACTTCCCTCTAGCTAAGTAAGTCAAAGAGGGATCTCTCTTATCATGGTAACCATTCACATACACATTTAGCATTAACAAGCACGTAGAAGACTAGATTTATGCTAGTAACAGGACAGTTACAAATAAAAGGGTGGAAAGACAAACAAAATCAAAACCATTGGGCGATGGAGTCACAGCCTGAAAACATTCAAGGACGTTATAACATATAACGAAAAGGGTTTTCTCTTATGTGATATGAGGCAAAGTAAGCACAACATTCAGCCAAATATCCTTTAAGCAGTGGTGAGAAGAAACATAAAATCCCAGCACACCAAGGGGCACCTATCGATGGGAAAATACCTTGCAACACCTATAGTGGAAAAATGACAAAGGGAAACAACTAAAACAAAGCACCTATCAATGGATGAATTCTATAGTAGTTATTATAGTCACATTACAAACACGATTTCTGATGTAGGAGCGCCCAACAGAGGGTGAATTGTTGCATGCTAATTTAGAAATGTATTGGCATAATAACACATATGAAAATGAAATAAACAGAGAGAGAACACACTAAATGCAAGCATCGTGATAAATCTCATAAACACAGATAAATATATTCATTAATGCCTCCCAAAAACTGTTGCAGAGCTACAAACCGACGCTCAGGCCTAAAAATTGTAAATCAGCCCAACCTGTATCCCCCTTTGAGGAGGTTCTATTTATAATATTGTTTTTCCCTGAGATGTGTCTTGAAACGGGGCATCAAATTGGTTACAAAAATAGGGAATAATATTTAAGCCATCATGGTGAATCTCAACAGACTCTGACATGGCATATTTTCTATGATTTACATATATAAAACAGGAAAAAGGAATCACAAGCATGCTGGATCGAAGTGGAAATGTGGCATCTGGTTGAAAGTGACGCTTCAGGGCACCTCCAACATTTTGAGGCTGACTCAAATTGGGACTTCTTTTCCATAATAGAGGTCAAGGATCCTTAGTTCATCATAAGCACATGTTCAGATACAGCCGCCCCCCCAAATCTTCACCATTTCACCTCTTTTAGGAGTTAGATCGCTAAAAAATAGGCTTCATAGCCCCACATGCATATCTCAAATGGTGATAGCTGTGCGAAATATGACGATTTTTTTCTAATTGGCAATGTCTCCGACAAAACCCATGTTTTGTTTTGGAAAGATTCCCCTCCAGCTCTTCGAGATCTTCCTTTGAATTTGATGATTCAGACGGAATTGCGAAATTCTAGAACATTTCCCTCTGAAGATGGATTCGATTATCCCAAACCATAGCACCTGTGTAAATACTGAGAGAGGTTATTGTATATAAATATGTTAGGAAGAAAAATCTCTCTCAATTTCCTGAAATTATTCTTAGTTTGGCGGAAACAGGTCACAGAATATAATGACTATAACAATTATTTCACAGAAAAATGTGTTTGTCACTGGCACATAGAATTTTGCTGAGCTTTCAAAGCTTAAACCTCCTACACCTTGCCCATGTGAGATCACTATGGATCATTGATTGAGATCAAGCAAGATCTGAGCCATCCGATCGTGGAGCTCGTACTTGATTTCGCAGCCATAGGACTTTGGTTGCTTCCGTGCTTGTTGGTGGTTTGAAAATCACCCACCACCATTGATTTGCTTTTCCCATCAATCTGATCATTGATTTGGGTCATGAGTTAATTCCTTTTCGCAATGCCCGACCTTTAATTTATCCATGCGCTTTTGCAAAAGCGAAATCCCTCGTGGAAGGTTTTCGTGGATTATGGGGTTGTGTATTCTTAAACTGTTCTGTGGTAATATCCCACATGTACAAGATGAAACAAGTTTCTTATAATTTAGATTCCCTCACAGCTTCTATAGTCATCACAGAACATACATGTGTATCGCTCTTTGTGAGCTTGGTGCTTGGACTTTTATGGATCGTTGACTTGTATTGTTGTTGATGCGGTAGGTGCGTGGCTCGCCATGTGACCATATTTTTACATAAACGTTCATTAACCGAGTTATCAAAATAATGAACTTTGGCAAAAAATAACTAAAAATCTGACAACAAGGCCGAATTTAGATATAAAACTAATGTTCATATCTCATTTTAAACATTGGGTAAAATATTTTAAATTCATCAGGCTTCCTTCCTTTTTTCCCAAATGACCAATGAAATCTTTTTCTATTTTAAACCTACACAAAATAAAATTTAACACAAGTGCTAACAAAACGGTTGCAAGGTTTCAATTTACATAAAAAACGCAGGCATAAAAAAAATGGGAATGACGCCAAAAGTAAAATCACACCTAAGTAGATGCAGCCAAACAAAGATCCTAATTTTATTCCCTCAGATTTGTTTTTGATTCAAACACGGGAAATCAGAGATCACAATATATGAAAAAAATGCAATTCCAATCATTATTCAACACAGATGGAGAGGGAGATCACGATTCATATTTTAGATCTAGATCATATCTTACAAAAATCGCAGCCATGGATACTCATCCAGAACATATAAGAAAATGTTTCCAAAATCGTGGTAACATCTCAATAACTAGATTGAGGTTTAAAATGCAACATTTAAGGTATAAATTTACCTGATCTTACCAAAATTGCAGCCATAAATTAAAAGAAAAGGTTTCATCAACGCTCGTAATTATTCATTATTCAGATCTATAACCATAAACATGTAAGATTGTAGGCTTGGAACTAAGCCAATACTGGAATCAATTTCAAATATATAATCATAAAAGAGAAATGAAAGCATAGGCTTAGACTTAAGCCGATATCGGGATAAATTTCAGTTCTATAAACATATAGGGTAAGTGAAAACACATGCTTGGACCTAAGAGGACACATAGGATACCATCAAAACAAATACAAGGTATAAATCAAACGAAGCTTGAAATAATCCAACACAGAGGGTACCATCAAACATATACAAGATATAAATAAAACGCAACTTGGAATAAGTCGACGTAGAGGATACCATTAAAACAAAATACAAGGTATAAATAAAACGCAGCTTGTAATAAGCCGACGTAGAGAATATCATCAAACCTATTCGGTGAACAATTCACAATTTGTAGAGACTAAAATACAATAGAGACAAGATATGTAAATGCTTACATGATTCTAATAGCATTTTAAAATCGAAAATGTAACCTGAGATGGAAGCACCTTATCCATAAATTCAATCGTAGACATGGAGGTAGGGAGTTCTCGCTCCAACTTTCCTAGTCGATTTCCTGAGGTAATAGAAAAACTTCATGTCGAGCCATACTCTCCTCCTTTCCCTCCCAAGGTGTCCTTCTAAGAAATTTTTTTAACACTAAAAGTAAATCTTTTTTTTTTCAAAGGAGGCAAGTGGCGATAGTTAACTTCCAAGTTTTCAATCAAGGGGATAATTTTCCTTCATTCGAAGGAAAGCTATTAAAAGAAAAAAACAACATGTTGTGTAGTGGTTTAAATGTTTTGTTATTTTTCTTTTCGCATACAATTATATATAAATAGTTTGAAATCTCATGTTCTTTGTTTACAAAGAGTAATCCTTTGTTTTATGAATATTAACTAATCAATCCCCCTTATATACATGTATATATTATATATATAAATACAATATCTTTGTGTATTATTTGTGTGTTTTCCACTTATAAGAAGAATGTATAATTGTTTAAAAGTCTACTTCAAATAGAGAAATACTAAACTTCTCCACGGGGTCGCTCCTTTTGGAGCAACAATTATATATATATTAGAACTAAATGTTGAAGCATACAAACTGTCCAAAGAGGCCTTATTGCTACCTCCAGGATTAATGGAGGTAAAAGAATATGCAGAAAATCTTTTGGTTAATCAATATGTAAGATTATGAACTTACAGAATTTATGGGATATTTTTTGGAAGGACTTGAAAGAGAAAATCATGTACCATCTAGGCGAAATTTTTGTATGCCTTTTGGTGATTTTATGTATGTCGTGTGGCAACTTATGTATGCCTTTCTTGGCGATTTAAGGACCCATTCAGCGATCTTTATGTAACCCTCGAAAGGGCAGTCCATGTTTATTCAATGAGAATAAAGAGATTTTTTTCTTTGGAAAAATATATATATATATATATATAATATGAGATTCTCCACTTATTAGTTATCTATATGCATAAGTAGACATTTTTCTTTTAGCAAATACAATGAGTAGTGCTTAACATTTCCCTTTTGAGCACCTGTGTCTGTAGACTGAATCGTTTAAAGGTACTTAATTTTTCTTTACGACTCATAGGTACCAAGTTGACATCTAGTTTTTAAAGTTGCATATTTAAATTTTTTTATTCTAAATGAGATGCACAAACTTCCTTATGCAGGACACCCTGGTTACCAAAAGATGATAACAGCCCTCAGGAAGCAATTCTCTTGGCCGATATTACAGGCATATTTAGTTTATTATTTATCTAAATGTTTGGAATTTCAATAGGTGAAGGTTGAACATCAACATACAGTAGGTTTGTTACAACATTTTCCAATTCCTAAATGGAAATGGGAGGTAATATCCTTGGATTTCATCACAGGTTTTCCTTCAACACAAAAGAAACATGATTCAATTATGGTTGTAGTAGATAAGTTAAGCAAGTCTGCTCATTTTATTCATGTGAAGTCAACTTACAAAGCTGACAATATTGCAAAGATATTCCTGAAGGAAATATTCCAACTTCATGGAGTATCGAAGGTGGTAATTTATGACTAGGATGTTAAGTTTACTTCAAACTTTTGGAAATCATTGTTTGTAGGGTTAGAAACCAAGATAAATTTCAGCACTAGTTATCACCCTGAAACATATGGAAAAACAGAACGAACAAATAGAGTGATCAAAGACATGCTAATAATGTATTTCATGGAAAAACCCACTTAGTGGGAGACTATTTACATCTAGTGGATTTTGCATACAACAATGGTTATTAGACCTCAACAAAAATGAGCCCGTTTGAGATCCTGTTTGGGAAAAAGTGCACTACCCCTGTTAGTGAGGATAGCCCTATGGATCGTCTGATGGTAGGACCTCATATGTTACAAGACATGGAACAAATTGTTCGAGAGGTACAAAAGAACCTGAAAGTGGCACAGGATCGCCAAAAGAGTTACACTGATTTAAAATTAAAGACAACACAAAGAGTTTTATGTCGGATACCACGTCTACCTCCGAGTCCAACCCAAAAAGAGCTCCCTTAAATTGGGAGGCTATACCAAATCAGCACCATGATTTTGCAGACCCTTTCAAATATTGGAAAGGACTGGACCCATGGACTGAAAACTTGCTCTTCCTGCTCACTTGATAATTCATAATGTTTTTCATATTTCATTACTCAAGAAATATATACATGATTCCACTCATATCAGTGAATCGAATGTGGTACAGGTGGAATCAGAAGGCGAATTTCAAGTGGAACATTTACGCATTGCGGACAAGAAAAAAAAATACTTCAGAATTGGGTCGTCGCTCAGGTTAAAGTGCAATGGAAGCACTTTATCCTAGAGGAGGCAACCTGAAAATTAGAGGAAGTTTTGTGAAATAAGTACCCATGTTTATTTCTAGAAGCTATGGTATAAGACTAATAACATTGTGGATAGTGTTTCCATAAGGAGGAGAGGATGTAATATCCCCCAACAGATAATTTTTTTTGTAATATTTTGAATTAATGTTTTATTTTTAATGAGATTGGTTGGTTTTGGAAACCGCCAACTGGTCCTTGGAGGACAGATGTAACTGAAACATTATGCTTTTAATAAAAATGTGAATGATGGGGAGAACCACGTTGAAGAGGAAACTATGCATGCGAGAGTGGGGGACGTGAAGAGTCAATCTCAAGGAGGTTACACCAGGAGTGAGAATGTGAGTATGGTAGGAGACACGCCATCGAGAATCAGCGGTGTAGTGGGCAACATAAATTCCATGAGGAATTTGTTGTTAGCTGCTAAAAATCTAGGAAAAAAAAACCAAAAAAACATATGTAAAAGACGCATATTGGAGGAGGCGGGAAGTTGCTTAGTATGTTGGGGGAAAGGATTGAAATCTTGTTGTGTGATCACTCTATGTTAGGAAAGACTGGAAGAAATACTTGTTGTGTGAGCACTCTCGGTTAGGAAAGCGATTTCTCACTGGAGAATTGTACCTGAGGTTGGATGTCACCGCTCTTGGCATGCATAGTTTAGCTCGTGGGAGATTGAGGGCAGAGAATATTTGTGCCTAATCTACGGTTGGGTGGAGCATGGTTGTTCCTTCTTCATTCGGCTCGTCGTATAACTAGGTTTGTTTAATGTTTAATTTTTGTAGATTGTTGGTCTCAGTGTATACCTGTATATGTGTAAATGTGTGTTTTCAATGCTAATGAAATGATGAGCACAGATCTTAGGTTTTTAGATGAAAAATATTCCTTATGATATAGCAACTCATGCTCTGTTTTTTAATGACTGTGATCTGCATCTAGTTATATGGTTTCTATTGGTATAAAATTATTTTCTGCAAAGAATTTACCTGGATGATTTATCACTTCACTGTTAATGATCAGATGTAAGGGATCCCCTATAGGGAATATTAAATTGATCATTCTAGATTTAAACCCCTTCCAAGCCTAGGGAATTCCCTATTTAATAATTTTAATCCTTAAATTATTTTGAAGCTGTGAAAGAAAAGTTTTGTTGTTGAAGTATTCTTGAGAAACCAGCTACAGAAAACACCATAGAATCCCCAACCCTGAACTTTTTTTAAGAAATGAACTCTTCCTAAGGTAATGAGGTCAAAGAAGGTTGTTAATCCCTTGGTTTTACCCAAGAAAAAATAGGTAAAATTCTAGGGCCAAAAGGCATACGAAAGCCTAAATCTCTTAAGAAAAACCAAGTACTTCTGCTTCCCGCAATCCGTATTGCAGAAATAGAAAGTAGAAGTTAAATGATAAAGAACCTAAGGATTTTCACAACCCACAATATGCATCACGGAAGCAGAAAATGGAATTCATATTAGAAAGGATTTAAGGGTTTCCGCAATCTGCAATCTGCATTGCGGAAGAGGAAAGCAGGAGTTAAATTCTAATGTATTTAAGAGTTTTTGCAACCCGCATTCCGCATGGCGGAAGTGGAAAGCAGAAGTTAAATTATAAATAAATTAATGGTTTCCGAAATTCGCAATCCACATTTTGAAAGAGGAAATGTGAAAGGTATTTTATAATGAATTTAAGAGTTTCCACAATCTGCAATCCGCATGTAGAAGTGGAAAATCATAGGTCAAAATTATAAAGAATTTAAGTGTTTCCGCAATCTGCAGCACGCATTGCGGAAATGAAAAAGATGAAGGAAATTTGTAAAGAAATGGTGGGTTTTCACAATTTGCAATCTGCATTGTGGATGCAAAAAATAAGAAGGTAAATTTATAAGAACTTATGTGTTTCCACAACCCACAGTACACATTGCGGAAACGGAATTGTGGAATGGTCAAGTTGTAAATAGATTAAGTACTTTTTGCAATTCCACAATCTGTATTGCGGAAGGGAAATTTGCATAGGATTTAAGCACTTCCCGCAATATGCATTCCTCATTGCGGAAGTGGGATTGCAGAAGGGATATTTGTAAAGAAACTTGAGTGCTTCCTGCAACCTGCAATACGCATTGCGGAAGTAGAGTTGTGGAAGGAGTAGCCCGTTGTGGAAGGCCTGTTGCAGAAGACTTTTTTAAGCTTAAGGTTTTGGATTCAGATTTCATAAAGGTTTAGGATAAATCTTTAAGGTTATTTTCAAATTATTCCTTTTGTGAGGTTTAAGGTATCATATTTAAGTCAAAGAACTATAAAACAAATTTGGTGAGAAGCACGAAGTCGTTGGTTAATATATGATAGAGAATGGTTTATGACTTATGACTTATATCTTTGTGTGATGTCAAAAATTTTATTTTATGCATTTTTCATATGGTTATATGGGTATGTTACACCCCCTCTCATTATTACTTGATTTTCTAACATTGCACATAACAAAACCATCATCAACTTGTTCAACTTCTTCATCTGACACATCCAATTGTTCATGATTTTCCTCATCTTGAAATTCTTCATCTATGACATCTTCCTTCTCTTGATTTGCATCATGACCTTGAACTTATTTGACTTCTTGGTATGACACATGTACCTTATCCTCTACATCTTCTTCCTAATATTCTTCAATATCAACTTGTTCTAGTACAATATATTTTACAAGCCTTCCACTTTGCTCATACCGAAATACATATGACAAAGCTGCTTTATTTGTCACTTGGAATAGGAGACCTACATACACTAACTTGAAAAGACATAAGTCTTTGTACCCAACTCAAATAAAATTGTATTAATCATTGTAAATCCATTATAAGTCTTGATCATTTTTCTATTGGGATCATGTTCATTTATGCATAACCTATACCAATAGACCTCAAATAGAACTATTTTAAAGGATTGAAAGTCTAACTCAACTATATGTTTGAAATAGCCATAATATATATTTTTCAAATACTTCTAGATTCATAATAGTGCCAGAAGAAACGTTAGTCACTTGGAAAACTATAGTTATACCACAACTATCTAAGTTTTCTTCTTATCATCGAACTATTTGGTACATATTTTTTTTCCATTACACAACATAAAGTTGTGGCGCTTCACATGTGCCAATATATACACCCAATATGTTAAAAATGCAATATTGAAAATTTATAAACATATTTATACCAATAACTACTTAAAAATTCAAGAAAAAATAATACTAGCATGTCTAATAGATGAAAAATAACTAAAAAAGTGGGTAACGATCACCTATTTTAATTTTGCACCATTTTCTAAATCAATTTCCCTTTTTGTAAGGTTAATAACTTGAAAATTATGACCCATTCTAATCAATTCCACCACTCGATCCAATAATAATTTACCATAAAATTTTGATATATCATTCTATCCATTCATTCATCTAGTCAAGATTATTCGCAATATATAAATGTAGTGCATCCCACTCTTGAGTAGTTGTTTGAAAAAAACACAATTGAATAACTAGGTACTTAATAAATGATGGATGAATAACTAAAAAATTATGAAATTGGAAATATAATATAAAATATTATATAATTAGATCTCTATTGTTTGGTTACCTTTGACTTTCCTCAATCTACCATTCCCCAATAAAAATAGCCTTCATATTTTTTCTCGGTATCAACGTCTCAAAAATGAGGAACATTAATATGTGGTGATGCTACTTTAGGAATATACACATTAATATACACCATAGATTGATATACCATATAGCCCTTAACCATAGAGCCCTCATGACGTGATCATTGTCTAACAAAGGATTTCAATGCCTTCAAGTGCCTCTCCAGCATCCACATTGGCCTTGTCTGTATATGTCCACATATTTGAATCTCCTCAAATTAGTGTATGAGGTAGTGCTCTTTGGTTTCCATTGAAAAATGGCTAGAGGA
>LPNX010161207.1:0-23141 GCA_001517045.1 Pseudotsuga menziesii | reverse complement strand
ATCGATGAAGTCACATAATAAGGCTACATAACCGGAGCAGGACCTGGATCTTTTCCTTTCTTTGTGATTTTCTTCTGGAGCCCCATATCTTTCTGCACCTTGGATAGCTTCTCGTATCCAAGTAGGTTTCCTCTTGTGAGGATTCGTCTCTTGAGGTGGATCTACAGGTTCTTGAGGTTCTTCTATTTCTCGATCTTCTTCTTCAAATTATTCGTTCATGGTTATGTCATGAATTTTGGGTACTTTTGTTTCTTTAGGTTCTTCAGCAGGTCTCTTTCTGGATTTGTAGTAAGCTGAGTCTTCATCAAATGTTACATCCCTGCTAATGTCGATTTTCTTGAATCTTGGGAAGTATATTCTGTAAGCCTTCAAGCTTTCAGAGTATCCCACAAATATACCTTTCCTTCCTGAAGGATCTAACTTTGTCCTCTTTCCTTTCAGAATGTGTATGTACACTGGACAACTGAATATTCTGAGATGGCTGACTTCTGGTTTCTAGACGAAAAATACTTCTCCAGGTGTCTTGTTCTCGATTACTCGGTGTGGAGTACGGTTCTATACATACATCGTTGTTCTGGCAGCTTCTTCCCATAGATGCATGGGAAGATTTTGACCATGAAGCATGGCCCTTGCAGCTTCCATGATCGTTCTATTCTTCCTTTCTGCAACCCCATTCTATTGTGGATTATATGGAGTGGTTGAATCCCTCTTAATCCGTGAATCTTTGCATAATGCTTTGAATTCATTTGATGTGAATTCTCCACCATTATCTGATCGAAAGGTTTTGATCTTCTTTTCTGTATGGTTCTCGATCAAGGCTTTGAATTCCTTGAACTTGCTGAATACTTCATCTTTGTTCTTCAAGAAGTATATCCATGTCTTCCTAGAAAAATAATCAATAAAATAAACATAGTATACATACCCGCTTAATGAACTAGATGACATTAGACCGCATACATCGGAGTGGATGATTTCCAAGATTCCTTTTTCCTTGCTCTCGCTACTTGTAAATGTCTTCTTTGTGTTCTTTCCTTTCGCACATCCTTTGTAAACACCATCATGTTTTGCCTGAATTTCTAGAAGACCTTCAACAACTTTGCTTGCAAGTGGTAGTGCTCTGTAATGCACATGTGCAAGCCTTCTATGCCAAATTTCATTTGGTTCTACTGAGTCATGAACCAAATCTTGTTCTGGTTGGACCTTCAATTTCTATAGACCTCCCTCTTGTTCTCCAATCACTACTGCATCATCAATAGTATTTCCCTTTGGCCAGATGAGAACTTGGCCATCTATAAATGCAACCCTCATGCCTTTTGCATCTAATGCATATATGGAGAGGAGGTTCTTCTTAAGTCCTGGTACAGACAAGGCATCCTTTATTGTCATAGACTTTCCAGAGTCTAGCTTATAGGAGGATTCCCCACTAGGATTTTATAGGAGTATTCCAGAGTCTAGTCTAGAAAAGTGTCCTCTTTCATCACATGTATAGCATCTGAATTTAGATAAATCTCTTCTAGTATTATCTTTTTGATGGAAGTGCTTACCTTTGGGGTGAAGAGAGTTTCTTCTGATTTTATTGGAGTGTACTGTAAGAGCTTGATCTTCACTTCCCATATTGTCTTCTCGAGCTACTATCCGAGCTTCTTCTTGTGAGCATTCTTCCCACAGTCTACTGAAATTGACTAGCTTCTTTCTGGCACAGATCCCTTGAATAAAGGAGTCCCATGATCTAGGGAAACCATTCAAGGTGGTCATCACAATTTATGCATTCTCCACTTCTTCATCTACTACTTCAAGCTGTTCCTTGATTTGAGAGACTCTTGAAAAGTAAGACTGGATGGTTTCTGCATTCTGGATCTTTACATTCTTCAATTGGTTTCTCAGAGTCATCTTTCGATTTATGTTCTTCCCTTCAAACAGTTTGGTTAGGGCATCAAACATAGCCTTAGGTGTCTTTAGGGAGGACACATGTGGTATGAGGCGATCCTTGGTTGAATCAACAATAATCCTCTTAGCCATGACCAATTTCTTCTTGTGTAAGGCCTTAGCCTCATCTCCCTCTGGAACTGGAACCTCTTCATTGATGTAAAAGTCCAACTCATTTTCTTCCAGGACCAGGGAGATCCTATACTTCCAGGCTCAGAAGTTATCAGCTCCCTCAAGCTTTTCATCAAGATTGGTATGATGAGACATATTAACAGAGAACCTCAAATGGAAATGCAAAAGATTTACATCTTACCAGGTCAAGATGTCGGAACTAGATCTTGAGCTGAATTTCTACAGAGCTGGTTCAGGAGAAAATTAGGGTTTGACTTTCCCAGAGTTCTTCCCAACCAAAAACTTTGATCTTGATCTCTAAACTTCGATTTTGAGGAGGAGATCAATCCAAGCCTGGGCTCACTCAAAAATTCCACTTATGTGGAAATCCCTAATTTTCGGCAGTAGTGTCGGGTAAAAAACTGAAAATGTTCAGAATCACATTTTGCTTCGACAGAAAGATGCGCCCTGGAGAGGAGAGTCCTCCCAACCTTGTTTTGATAAAAATCTATGGAGAGAGATATGAAAAATAGGAAGCCCTAGTTTTCGCAGCTGCACACTGTCTTCTTCTCAGGTTAGCTCTGATACCATGTACTTAGCTTGGACAAGGGAAGAAAACAAACTATGTTTAATATAGAATGAGAGCAAATAAAGGTTTGATGCATAACCATGAGAGACCTCATAAACCATTTTTGAAAAAGCCTAAATCATACACCCTTTTACCAAACAAGATATTAAAAGTGTCATATCCCCAATTAAATAATTTCCAAATAAGACTACTTGCAAATAATGTTTCACCAACCTACTAGTTCCCTAGGTTGAGATGGAGACATAAATTTTGTAAGAAGGGGTTATGTGACCCAAAATGAATTTAGTTTACCATATTCACATTTAATTGAGTCACATAAATGATACATTCTAATAAAATAAGGTGACATGGATTGATGAAGACACTTGGAAGCTTGTGGAGCCTTTGGAAACTAGATTCCCTGCACACTTGGCATGATCTTCATCCAAATTCGAAGACATCATTAATGCAACGTTATTGGAGGGTGATGTGGTGTAAAATAGCATATAATTATCAAAGGAGAATTATTAAAGGAGAGTAACTCCCATGGAAGAGGAAGAGACTAGAAGACAATGTGTGCCACTTGGAAGGAGATTCCATGCACTCTGTGACAACAAATGATGAAAGATTGTATGACAAGTATGAAAAATTCGTACCTGATTGAAGACATATGATAAATATGACATGAAAGAGCTAAAAATAGCCACCAAGAGGTCGAATTTGGGAGTTAGAGGCAACCATTTGAATTGGGGAAAGAATTGGAGCATGAAGAGGAAGAGAAGCGTCATAGGAGTTACTAAACCACCAAGATGAGTTAGAGGAAGCCCATGGAGGGAAATTCAACCTTAGGACGCCTCATGAATTTAATAAAATGATTTCATGAGGAAGGATAATTTATTTTGATCATTTTTTATTTGGCCTTTGGCATTTTGGAGAGCTTTTGCTTGTCCATTGCACGGTGAGCGTTCACTCTCCCTGCTTGTGAACCAATTTCGAGGGAGTTGGAATCCTTTCCAAGTTGGTGGATGGAGAGAAAATTCATACCTATCATTGGAGCTTAATGAAGGTGTTTTAGTTTCATGTTTAAGGTCCATATAGTCAAATTATCATCTATCTCCCTATTCTTTCATTCCTTCTTCTCCATACCCCCAGACTCCCATTTCATGGTGCACTTGTTGGAGTGGTGCTTGCAATTTGCTGAGGATATTTGATGCCCAATATTGGGTATATTATGATTGGATATGTACTCTTGTTTAAATATGATATGTAATTCGAAATATCAATAATACATATGTTAGAGTCTCACATTCCCATGCTCTTGAATAACTAGTTTTCATGGATTTGGCTTCAATTTTGAAGTAGCTTTATATAAGATTTGTATGATAAATGTTCTATGAGTTTGATGATGTTGTGATAGCCATATATTATGTGTTACTATGTAATTTTATGTCCCTATTCTTTGTGGCTCAAAATCCAAGAAATCCATGTGTGAAACACTTGCAATTCCATGCTATTAAATCACTAGTTTTCATGTACTTGACTCGCATACTGAATGAGTTGTATACCGGACTTGTATGAAGGGATTTATTTGATGTTTAATACATTTGGGGAATACATTTGTATGTTATATATTTTATCTATATGTTACATCTCGATCTGAGCCTTTAACTCTACCTTTCATATGTCAAAATCAAGCTAGTTATGCAATTTCCCCATAAGCAATTTCCCTGAAAGTGGTCATGCGAATGTTGAACTTTATAATAAGTTCACAGAGACAATAACCATGATTAATTAAAGTCCCCAATGCCTTATATTAATCACCATACTCTGTTCTCAAATTTTGGAGGGCCGTAGTACATTTGGAGAGCCAAAACTACCATCTACCCTTAGGGGTTTTAACATCGACTTCCTAGGGTTCTTATCCTTCTTTCCCAATGGAAAAAATAAAGTTTCAGAAGCAATTGGGAATTGTATGAGAATTCATATTATGAATTAGTGTTTTCTAATACCCCTCAAGCTCTTCCATACATAATTTGAAGTCATTTGGGTGCATTTGGGTCAACTTGGGTTTCACTAGTCTAAAGCTAGAAATTGACCAAAGTTGTGCAAACTTGAGTAACATGTCAAAATGAATTTATGATTATACCATTGAGTGTATGAGGTTTGTTATCATGTTTCAAATACATTAGGATCCATCCATAATAATTTTGTAAAGGTTCAGTGGTGTTTGGAACCAAACCAATAAGGACTAGTTGACCACATTTTCTTAGTAAATTTTCACTATTTCTCCCTAACCCAAAACAAGGTTGCAAAGGTATAAAGTCAGATACAAAGTGTCCATAAACCACCTTGGGATGTTTTAATACTCACCATACCATTTTATTTCAAATTCTAGACCGTTTGGTGAAAGTTGGAACCCTCTAGAGTCATGATTAGTTAAGCTCGAATTTGCTCAAATTGTAATTTTCTCCAAAATTCCAAGAAGTGACATTACAAAAAGATTGGAAATAAATGGAATGTATATGTTGTAAAAAAATGAAAATGGTTGTATAGCATGAGTTTATTCCTATAAAAATTGACATAGGAGTGCATGATCTACAATAGGATTGCAGAGTAACATGCTAGAACATGGAAAATGCCTTTGGGCTCTCTTACTTCTAAAAAGATTTTTTTGGTGAGCATCATATGACCAAGATCTTATAGTTTGTATAAGATGCATGGAGCATATTAGAGTTAGGTGAATGATCTTGTAGTAAATTGTTGTGTTTGACTTATTATCTAGTAATGCAAGTGAAGATTATGTTGTTTCTCATGCCAAATGTCACTAATTTGTTCTTCAATCCTAAGATCATGTAGCCGAGTATGCAAGTCATTTTATCCATGATCTCCCACTTGCAATGAAGGCATCATTTTTTTAATTTAAAAAATTATCCTACCCTCTAAACAAAGCACCATCTTTTTTTAATTTAAAAAGTTATCCTACCCTCTAAACAAAGCACCCTTGAGACGCCACATAGGCTAATGTATCTAAAATATACCAGAAATGGAATTGAAATAATTTCATAAAATATAAATGAAAAAAAAACTAATGAAAATCCAATGTGTAAACAACTACAATGAAAAAGGTGGAGGTATGGTCATGCAAATAAGACAAGCAAAATATAGGATCCATGCAAAATATAAGTTTCGTGGAATAAAACGAAAATCAACATGGAGAGACATGATTAATGGGTAAAGGGAATTATGGGGACGGGAAATGTGTTACATTGTAAGGGTGTGGGAAAACTCGAAACCAAAGTGGGGTAGTAGAAGAAGAGGGGTAACTCTAAAAATTACTTCTTGAACTCCTTATCCAATTCAACCCAACCTCATTTAGGATATATAACCATAGATTTCATATATGTTTGGAATGTAAAACTTTTAAACATAGACCAAGTGGCTAGGGTAATCTATAGTGCATAAATCACATCAAAACCATAGATATTGCGAATAACATGACCAAGTGGCTAGGGTAATCAATGTTGCATAAATGACATCAACACCCACTTCATACTCTTTCCATTGTTTGGAATGTAAAACTTTTAAACATAGAGATTGCGAATAACATGACCAAGTGGCTAGGGTAATCTGTAGTGCATAAATCATATCAACACCCACTTCAGACTCTTTTCCATTACATGAGAAATTTTTACGGACCAATAAAATGATTAAAAACATAGTTAACATAAATATTTTGTGAGAACATAGTTAATTTTCATTATTATCATTTTCAAACCCCATCAGTCCAAAATAACAGCATGTCAACATAATCATTCTCATCCTCCACAACAGGGGAGAAAAAGTTAGTACATCAAGTAGGTTAAGCCCTTGGGAGTTGATCAAATGAATCGTTGTGCACTAACGATTAGAATTTTGAGCGCCATGAGGAAGTTGCAATTAAATCAATGTTGCGAAATGGGCATTAATAATAATGGTTAGGTGTTTTTTCTAAATAGTATAGCATTTTGTCCCACATAAATGGGATAGTATTTATTCTCTAAAGCTTTATAAACTAGTTTAATTTAAATAATCTTTCAAGAGTTAAGCTATCTTTTTTTCCACTAATACTACGTTTACAAATAAAATTATATATATTAAAATTAGGCCACTAATAAATAACCGAAACTCAAATTAACTAAGGAATTTCCAATGTTTGATAATAAGAAGTTAGAACTCTTCAATTTATCTAGGAATTTTTTGCTTCTATTTTTAAGGGAGATTTGATCTTCATAAGATTATTATTTGCAAAGTTCACAATTAATGCCAATTTCTTTTGAGAAGAGTGAAAACGGTTTTCTTCACATTTGAATTCATCAGATAATGAAGCTAGATCGCTGAGATTGTTTAAGACTCCTTATTGTTTAATTTATCTAAGAGGCCCACATATGGAATTATCAGTTATCATTTCTACATTTAGTGACTTGTTGTGTAAAGGATTTTAACAAATAATGATCACATCATATCAAGAGTATAACATGTAAGAGAAAATACATGGTAGTGCATTTCATAATTGTTTTTCCTAGTGAGAACATACTGAGGTGTTAGTTCAATTTTTTTACAGGAACATTATTAGACATACATACCACTAAAAATAAACTCAAATAACAAATTGTCCATTTCCACCTTATAAAATAATTTATGAAAATGAAAATAAATATTTATTAAAAAAACCTATCAACACTAATTGAGTTCGATGGTAAACTCTGTTTTGTAAGTTAGAGGATTGTATTAACAAAGAAACAAAAACAAAATTTATAGAACAAAGTCTTCCATTGTTTCCTTGCCATAGTGGAAACCAAGGCAACCAATGGACAAGCATAAACAAAGTATGAAACCATCATAAGTAAGTCATAAGAGACTATTCTTGGTGTCTTTCCCTTCAAGGGGAAACCATGATGACTCAGTTAAGTTCGAGACAACCATACAAAAAAATTCAAAAACCTTAACCATTAAGACTATCTAGAAAACAAACCTTCAAAACTAGGCTAAAATAAACATTTCTAGGAGCTATGAACTTAAAACTGATTCTCTAAATTTACAGAAGGAGACTGATTTAGAATTTGCAGTGGGGAACATTCCATTCCTGCTAACATGTCAATATTCACTTGGACAACCTCACACTAACCTGAAATCTCTCCTTCTCCATCAATAGACAACCAAACATAATTTTGAGAACCCAATAAGGCGCCAAAACTCAATTCATTGCACCCATATGAATTCCTGAAGAATCACCTTGAAACTCCTCAAGCACACTTCTCCTTTATTGATTGCTTTGCAAATGCACCAAAGAGTACAGTAGAGTATCTCCTTTCCATCTAGTGTTTTTTGATGCCACTGCCCCTCCTGCTCCGCACCCATTGTCAAACCATACTTCCCCCAATGGTTGTGTCCTCCCAAGAGGCCCACAAGTCTGACATTTAAACCACAGTTTGCAAAAGAATGTGTCATCCAAATTCTTTCTTCTTCACATAACGTGGAGTGGCTTGAGGCCACCACAAGGAATAACAAACCAACTCATTAGATGCCTCAACATTATTTTCTTTCACACCAATGTAACTCCTTTAAATTCTAGGCACAATGACTGTCAAACTTCCCACAAGACTAAACATATGAACGAATTTACCCCTTTGTACCCTGCCTTATCCATGGAGGTAAAAACCATCAAACTTCCAATTGGTTCCATTGAATTACTTTTGGTGTGAAGTAAAACTCCATCCAACTAACATGTCATCAACATAATCCCTCACATGCCCAAGATCCTCCCCTTTGTGCGAGTTAAATTCGCCATTAAGACCATCCACTCTATCCTTTGGCCATGTGTCGAAGGTAGGTGTCTACTCTGGCCATGTGGCTGAGGAAATACATTCCTCTATTGTCACCCCATTTGGGCATTTATTGTCATGAGTAGCTAATATTTGACATTCATCTTTAAGCCTAGATTCTTGCACCACTTCCCAATTCTAAACAATGTGAGATTTCTTTCTATTTATCCCTTCGTTCGCTAGGAGATCTCCTAGCTTGTTAGATTCCTAATAAATGTGGGAAGGAATAATAATAGGGATTCTAGAGAGGAGGGAGACCATGTGGTACACATCATCTTCCCTTTCTATTTCTTGGCTAGGAGGTGAACAAGGGTTCCATTGATAAATTGTCTCACGTAGTTTATTATACCCTTGGAGATATGAAGAGAGATGGTCATTTTTAGTGAGTATGAGGAATTCATCAACATTGTTGATTTATCGTCCAATATAACCATGATTGTTTTTGAGAATTTGACCCTTGTAATTTTGAAAGATTCCACCATACTCAACAGGCCCAACATTGCCCTTGGATGCACCATTAAGATTAATCTTAAGAAAACCAAGGGGAGGAAGGGACCAACAATTTGGGATGGATCTCTTTGATAATCTGTTGTGAAGATAGGAAGGAGTGGGGTGAATTTTGATTCCCAAATCATTGAATATCAACTGCTCCATATCGTTGAATTAGTAATCCCGATCCAAACATGGATCTAGGTTAATAACTATCACTATACTATGTTTATTTTTTTCCCATATGAGATTAGGGTTTATACTCGAGGCTTGGAAAATGTGATGATTTTGTTCTTTCCAAGTGTCCAAAATAAAAAAAATTGGGAAGAACTTCCATATGCAATTCAAGATAGGATTAGAGAAAGTATTATTTGTCTAGTGCTCCAATGATGAGACAATGTTGTCATGAAATTCGTCAAATCAATGAAATAAAATGGCTCCTATGTCCTGTAAGGAATTAATATACTCACAACCATCACGAATGTGGTCAATGATTTCAAAATGATCCTTATAGAGAATACACAAAGATGAGAAAGTATTATTTGTCTAGTGCTCCAATGATGAGACAATGTTGTCATGAACTTTGTCAAATCAACAAAATAAAATAGCTCCTATGTCTTGTAAGGAATTGATATACTCACAACCATCACGAATGTGGTCAATGATTTCAAAATAATCCTTATAGAGTATACACAAAGATGGCCGTTCAAATTTTTTTTTTGAGTAGGTTGTGCCATGTTCGAATCCACCTCCAAGAAACCAACCAACAAAACAGAGAAACTTTGGGCCATAGTTTGGTATTCCATATTTTATTCCAAATTTGATTATGGGGAAGATCTTGTTGACTAGCCTCAAGGTGGTATGCCTTATTTAAGGAGAATTTTCCACTTCACTTGTGCCCCCAATGAAGTCTATTTGGTCTGGTTTTCACTCCGATTTGTCATTATTGGAGTTCTTCTAATATGTCCTGCTTATCCGATCTGTTTCCATTTAGGCAATGAGATGGATGGATTCCCGAGGCTGCCAGTATTGATTGAAATTCAACATGCTGCTTTCATAAAGGCCTTCTTGAAGTGGCTACATAGGATGCACATTCACAAGTTTTGAGAGTTGTTGCCAAGAATCCTTCCAAAACAAGGCTAAATTTCCATCTAACATCACCTCCTAGAAGTAATTGTCTTGAATAAAGGATTGACTGGCCTAGGTTGAATTCAATATCAATGATCTTTGAATGTTGCCATTCATTTTGATGAGCTCTTGTTTGTCTATCCCTTAAGAATAATTTTCCTTTCATAAATGAGCCCATGGTTCTCCTTATACTATAAGAAAAAGGCCTTGTAGCAGAGGTTTTTAGTGTTACAAGATTGGTCAAAATTTTCAAAAAAACCTTTGCTAAAACCACTGCCAATGGTACCAGATGTTTTAGTGGAGTATTTTACGAAAAATTATTATAACTTAAAAATCTTGGTGGTCGGAGGCTGTCATGGAGGTTTTTTTCATCGGTGCACTTTTGGCAAAGATGCATCGATGCATTTCTACCCAAAGATGCACCAGTGCACTTCTGCTAAAGATGCACACCAACACGCTTCTGCTAAAGATGAGCATCGATGTGCTTCTGCTAAAGATGCATCGGTGCGCTTATGCCAAAGATGCATTGGTGAACTTCTTCCAATGATGCACCAGTGTACTTTTTCTAAAGATGCATTGGGGAAATTATACTAAAGATGCACCAGTGCACCTTCACCAAAGAGGAGCATCAATGTTTTTTCGACCAAAACCACACTAGTGCACATTAGTAATGGTGCACCAGTGCACCTACCGTAAAGAAGCATAGATGCACTTATACCAAAGGTGAGCATCAGTGCACCTTAACCAATAGTGAGAATTGGTGTGCCCATACCATAGAGGAGCACTAATGACGCAAAACAATTTGTTGTGTACATAAACCTTTTGAACATGCAAATAAAGGGAGGTGATTTAATAAATACATAAGAATTTATTAAAATGTGGTGATATAATAAATTTGATTTTGAATGTTCCAAGTATTAGTTCATACTCTTGTTTATTAATGAATATCTTATTTACAATTTAAAAATGAAAGGCTTGCCTAATATTACAAAAAAATTATAATTTTGATTGTTTGAAATATAATTTTTTTTTCCTTGGAAAAAAAGCGTAATTTTATTCATCAAAACAAAATTACATTCTGTTGATACACTTATCAGTGTATTTCAAGTAAGAGCATAAGCTTCGAGAAAAAACCAAATAGTTCGTCCCCATACAAATTATTTTAACAAAACAGTCAAGCATTTATCCATGCCGATCCCCATCTTGAAGTCGACCTGTGGAATACAGTAGCAAAAAGTGGTCTGTAAAACAATTCCATACACCATCAACTGACAAAAAACATAGTGCTGAAATTCCATGATGCAAAAATATTCCTATGAGATACAGAGACAAAAAGAGGCCTGTAAAGATAGTTCCATGTACCATCCAAAGACATAAAACATGAATTGTCAAAACAAAAAATATGTAGATAGAAAACACTAGCAAATATGTTGTAGATATCGATAGTAATGTTATCATTTGAAAAGTATATTAAAAAATATAATAACAAGAAGCTGAAACTGAAGAAATCCCCTTCATTCTATGAAGGGTCGATGATAATAGTCATGGGTGATGGCCCCATGGTGTTCCCGGATCCGCCATTGACCCATCTCTAGTAGCAAGCCCCTCCTTCTAAGCCGCGTCCGCCTCTATGTTGTTTTTCATATAGATGTGTTGACAAGAGAAATTTTCAAAAGTATTAAGAATCTCTCTAGTAGACCACAATACATCGTATAATCTGAGAATTCTGCACCGTTGAGTCCCTTTAATCCAATTTATAACATTAATGGAATCACCCATAAAATTGATAGCTCTACAACCCTTCTCTGTTGCAAATACCAAGAGGATTTTAAGACTCATGATTTCCGCAAAATTGTTGCTACCCTTCACCCAATCCTACAATCAGCTCGAAAAAGTGATTATCGAAAACATGAAGTATAGCGCTGCCACCACAAACGTTGTTCTGTGCTGCTCCATCGAAATAACCCCACGGTACTTCCTATCCACCTCAACCTCTAGCCTCTCCCGCTGTCTGGTAGAGCAGATATGTTGTGGAAAAGCTTTAATTTAACCACAGGAATTACTGGCAACAATAGCAGGAAGGAAATCTATTTCTGAGAAAATCAAGTTGTTACGGGCCAACCAGACCCCCCAAATCACCAGCAGAGGTAAAGAAATGAGCTGACCCTATCCCATGTCCCATAACTAGTTTGATCAGGCATATAATATGGTTGTTCCTTCCCACTGACAACACACCCCAACAATCAAACCACATTCAGACCACACCATAAAGATGAAAGGACACCAAAGAAAAAAGTGCACAGTAGACTCGTCCGCTCCTTTGCACAGAGTGCACCACCTTGGCCCCTGGAAGCTTCTTTTTAGCAAATTTTCCCATGTGGGAACCTTATTCTCCAACACACACCATAGGAACAACCTAGTCTTTGGGGGAATATTAACCTTCCACAAAATTTTCCACCACCACATCATTTCCCCATGTAGACCATCAACACTCAATTTTAAGTAACCCCCTTTTGGTGTGTACCGGCCACTTGGATCAGCATCCCATACAATATCATTAGCACTGTCCCTTAACTAGATAAGGGCCTCTTTCAGTTCTTTAATATATAATCCAACATTCCATTCATCTATTGCATCGAGTCCAAGTGTGTTAGCATATTCCATGACTAGAACCATCGGAGCCTAGGGACAGGGTCGACAAGTTGATGAAGGAAGAGGAAGCCTTCTCATTTAGGGAAACTATAGTGGGTTCATGAAGTATATGTTGTTGTTCACATCTAGTACAGGAATCCAACCCTATTCGAACTCTTCTTCCATTTCCAACGTTCCAAGCTAGGTTAGCATCAATGACTGAGAACGAGTTAACCACATCCTTCCATATAACCGAGCCCCCAGAGTGAGATTTGATAGGACTCTTGATCCAGTCTTCCAGGGAGTCCAGAGCTATATATTTTTGACTAATGACATGGGTCCATAGACTGACAGAATTGATTAATATCCATCCACCTTTTGCTGCCAATGCTTGGGAAAAAAGGAAAATATTCTTTAGACCCCATCCCCCCAAACCCTTAGGGGTTGCGATCCTTTCCCACTGGACCCAAGGCATCACCTGGTGCTCCTGCTTGCCGCTCCAGAGGAACCTAAAATAGATACACCTTGCAGATTCCAATATGCCTTTAGGGATCCATGCCAAAGACATCCAATAGACATGAATAGCCTCCAATACTGATTTGACCAGTACCAGCCTACCAACACGCGAAAGCCACTTATGACTCCACACTTTCAGCCGTTTTCCAGTTTCTCTATTAACCAAAACCAATCCATCTTGCAGTAATGATTTGGTTTAAGTGAGAACCCCAAATATTTTAGGCCCGCATTTAAGTCAAGTTGGATGAAGCGAAAAACTCTAGAAAAATATTGAGAATCTCTTAAAGACAATAGGTGAGTGCTCATCGTCGATTTTCTTTCATTATCCTCCATTCCAGTAGCTTTGGAGAAGAGTGACAATATATCAGAAATTTTTTCTACATCCCTTAGCGAGCCAGAGCATAAAATAAGCACATCGTCCACAAAAAGTAGATGCGTTATCGACAAATGTTGGGAAATTTGTACACCTCTAATCATTACAATATCTTTAGCATTCTTTAAAGCCAAGCTAAGATCCTTAGTAACCAGTAAGAAGAGTAAAGGGGATAGTGGGCATCCCTGGTGCAGACCCCTCTCCACATGGAAGAAAGGAGAGGCCACACCATTGATAAGTATCGAGAAGGAAACAATTGTAATGCAACTCATAACCCATCTGATGAAACCAATGCCAAACCCCAAATGAGTCAACAACATCCGGATATAAAGCCAACTAACCTTATCATATGCTTTGGACAAGTCAATCTTAAGAACAACCCCTTTAATATTTTTTCTCTTCATACTGTGCAAACCCTCCTGAGCCACCCCAATTGCCTCATGTATCTGTCTTCCATCAAGGAAACCAAACCGTTCTTCAAAGATGTGAATAGACAGTATGTCCTTTAGTCTGCAAGCAATAATATTAGAGACCACCTTGTGAATATAGTTGCAAAGGGAGTGTTGAAATATTGTAACTTCGAAGAATATTCTATATGTATCTTTTGTGGTCCTCGATGGTCCTACCGGGAGAACCACTTGTATTATCTTGTACCCCGATACTTCTAATCGGAAGAACTAATAAGAGTCATGAGGTTGTCCCCTCTATTTGTAAAGGTGGGTCATTAGCACCCCGGTGTGGTTACTTGAGCCTACATGTGTAACTCGAGCCTACATGATTAACTCGAGCCTACATGTCAGATGAGTTAATTCAAGTGAACGGATGAATATAAATAGAGGTGTGGTGCTCTTCATTTGAGACGCACACATTCTCACTCGTGTAGCGCATTAGTGGAGAAGAGAAGTAGCTGGAGAAGGAGGAGGATCAAGCTTTGATATCCTTGTTGGTTTTATCTTTTATCCTTTTGGGGCATCTATATTAAGGAAGCTTTTGCTGGGTTTTTCCCTTTAGGGTTTTCCCAGGATAAATCTTTGTGTTCCTTTTGTATTGTTGTGCTTGTATATCTTTCAGTGATCCTGTTTATATGCTTTTGTTATGAAAAATGAAATGAAGTACTGATGTCTTAGCTAAGCATATGAAAAGTTAACATGGTATCAGAGCCACCCTGAAAAGAAGACATTGTGCAGCTACAGAATCTAGGGCTTCTTACTTTTTGGTTCTTTCTCCACAATCGATCAGCAAAAGAAGGCTAGGCTGACTCTCTATTGAAGGGCGCATCTTTCTGTCGAAGCGGAATTCGATTCCGAGCATTTTTAGTTTTCAGTGTGGGAAATTAGGGCTTCTTGTAGAAGAATAATTTTTGAGTGAGCCCAACATAGGATTTATCTCCTCATCAAAATTGAATTTTAGAGACCTGGATCAAGATTTTTGGTTGGGTGAAACTCCAGGAAAGTCAAACCCTAGTTTGACCTGGAGCTAGAAAAACCCTAAATAATAAAACTGCTAAGTTTTGGTATATTCGATATATCCCAATATTGGAAAAGGTTCAGGAGCTGAAAATTTTAGAGGCCTAATTTATAATCCTGATGAAGACTGTGTCCAAAATTCAGCCTCAGATTCGCTATATTCTAGGAGATGTGATCCCTCCACGTTAGGGTTCCAGCCTCTTCCAGAATTCATCCCTAAAAAGGACACCTAGGGAAAATTGCTATAGCTTGGGCTACAGAGGTCCAAATGGAATTATTGAAGATGTTACAAAAATATCATAGACGGTACTTTCTGTGGTCCAAATTTGAGAACCTGAAGATGAACCAGTGACACGTGGCATGCCGTACAACTTCACTATTCTGAACAGTCCTGTAACAGGTCACCTTGGGACAATGATCATAAATCCCAATTGGTGTAACCAATTTTGATGAAACCTATGGTGTTGGATCAGGGACGTGTGAGGTTACCTCAGTGCGAAATTTTAGACACATAGGAGCAGTAACTTCGGAGATATCACAGAAACCGTAACATGAATTTCTACATAAGAAATTGCAAAACTAGGGCTTCCTGTTCCGGAAGCTTCCCTCCACTGTTTTTAGAAAAAGGAGTACATTGGACAGCTCCATTTGAAGAGATCTATCTTTATATCCAATCAGATTTAAAAGATTCCAAGTTTTGAAAATTAGGGTTTCTCTGACAAACCCTAGATCAGCCAGCTCCGGAAGCAGGACGGACACCTCAAATCGGTAAGATCTAATCTTTTGCTATTTGCATTTGAGGTTCTCATTTCAAAGTGATCTATCACATCAGCTTGATGATAAGCTTGGTGAAGTTGAAAACTTCCAAGCATGAAAGTATTTGATCCCTCTGAAGAAAATTAATTGGACACCTACACAAGTAGAGAGGTTCCAGTTCTAGAGGGAGACGAGCCTCAAAGCCTTACACAAGAAGAACTTGATCAAGGCCAAGAAGATCACTGTTGATTCAATCACGGATCAACTTGTACCACAAGTGTCTTCCCTAAAGACACTGAATATGTTTGATTCCTTGATCAAGCTATTTGAAGATAAGAACATAATTCAGAAGATGGATTTGAGAAAACAGTTGAAGAATGTGAAGATCCAGAATGCATAACATCTTGAAGCAGTAGAAGAAGAAGCAGAGAATGCAGAAGTGGTGATAGCCACCTTGAATGGCCTCCCATGATCATGGGATTCATTCACGTGAGGAATGTGTGCCAGAAGGAAGTGATTACTTTCAGTTGACTTTAGGAAGAAGAAGAAGCTCGTCTCATAAGAAGAGAAGAAGAAAGATGGGAGCAAATTGAAGATCAAGCTCTCACCATTCAAAGAAGATCCCTCAAGCGATGAGGAATATGAAGAACTCAATTCCTGATGAACCTCTTATCCATCTTATCATCTGGATAAGAAATGATGATTTCATGAATGAAGAAGATGATGAAGGAGAATGATCAAGAAGGAGTCTACCCACAAACAAACAAAAGATAAGTATTCAATTGCCATTTAATGATATTGTTTTGTTATGCATATTCAATTGATGTGTTATGCATGATAGATTGTTTGCATTAATGACTGTATACTACTAATATGCATAATTAGCTCATGGTGCTATACATCTCTCCATTACTACTAATCTAGAATTAAACCTCTTTACATGACATATTGGATTAATGCACAATCTCAATAATGTCATCTAGAATGTTTCCGTGAGATATGGATGAATGTTGTATTGGCTAAACAGTTGCATGATGCATAAGAATTTGTCGTTATGCATATGTTTTACAAAATAGTTCTAACCATGAAATTGGTGCATTTGAATTGTAGGAAAGGTCCTGAACAACCTCCTACAAGAAAACAAGGATGAGACTTGTTTCGAAGAACAAGTGATGACAATTCAATAAACATGAATCTGAAGCTCCCAGGGTCAGAGACACCATGACGAAAGAAAGAGCTTCAGAGAGCAGTAGATCCACCTCGAAGGATGAAGACCACCATGGGTATAAGAGATAACTCAAGATGAAGAAAAGAATGCTATGATCAAAGAATAACAGTTGATCATAGGGAATGATGTATACGATATGATTTCAAGACATAAAGGGAAGTACGTAGTATCTTCCATATGGATCTACAAGAACAAGTGTACAAAGAAAAGGTTCATGATTTGCCTCAGAAAGAATAGACTATGACATGACATACTCTATTGACAAGTATATATCAAGCATAGAGCCACCTATACAGAATGAAGAGGGAAGATGATACTCCACTTCAGGGGGAGTGACTATAGAAGATATCTAAGTTCGACATGGTACGACATGATGGACAACTTCCTGCTGGATCGAGACTTTACCAAGAGTAAAGAGGGTTCCAACCTTCAAGGTTGAATGCAGAAGACTAGGATATGTTGATGACCCAACATGATGAACTCATGGAAGATGTTATGATGTTTGGGATACAGTTCCCAAACCAGAAGGAAAGAGTATATTATCCTCCAAATGGATATGCAAAATAAAGCATGCAGCTAACGGAAGTATTGAGAAGTACAAAGCAAGAATTGTGGCCAGAGGTTTCTCTCAGAAAGAGGGAATTGATTATGAAGAGACATTTGCCACAGTAGCACGGTATACTTCAATTAGAGCTACCATGCCACTTGCATCCATGATGAAGTGGGAATTACACCAGATGGATGTGAAAACAAATTTTCTAAATGGTGTGATCAAAGAAGAAGTATACATAGAACAACCACAAGGATTTGAAGTTGAAGATATAAATACTCACGTATGCAAGTTGAAGAAGGAATTATATGGTCTTAAACAAGCTCCTCGAGCTTGGTATGAAAGAATAGATGGTTTCTTGTCGAGCATGGGCTTTACCAAAAGTAAAGCTGATCCTAACCTTTATCTCAAGGTTGTAGAAGATGAACTTGTCATCCTGTTATTATATGTGATGACTTATCCTTGATAGGAAATGAGAAACAGGTCATGGAAAGCAAGAAGAAACTAGCAGAAGAATTTGAGATGAAAGACCTTGGGTTAATGCATTATTTACTAGGTATGGAAGTATGGAAAAGTTCAGAAGAAATCTTTCTAAACCAGGGAAAGTATGTGGTAGAGATATTGAAGAGATTCAATATGTTGGAATGCAAAGTCATGGCCACACCCATGGACTCCAACCTGACGCTGTTAGCTGATGACTCATCAGAGTTAGTGGATATGACTCATTACAGACAGATCATTGGGTCATTGATGTACTTAAAAAATACCAGACCAGAAATTTGTTTTGCTGTGAACACCTTAAGTCAATATCTTGTTCAACCAAGACGGGTTCACCTAGTAACTGCAAAACATGTGATGAGATATCTGAAAGAGACTATAGACTTTGGTTTATATTATGATGGTAGCCATGAGTATAGATTGTATGGCTACACAGATGCAGATTGGGCTGGAAGTATCTCAGACAGGAAAATCACATTAGGTAGATGCTTTTGTTTGGGGTCTGCTATGAGTTCATGGTTTAGCAGGTAATGGTCCAGTGTTTCTCGTAGCATGGCTGAAGCAGAATACATAGCAGATTGCTCTGCTAAGTTGTGAATCCATATGGCTTCAGAAGCTGATATCAGGTTGCTTTGAACTGAAGATGGATACTGCATTGATTCTATGTGATAACGAGAGTTGTGATAACATAGAACTCCATGTTCCATCTTAACACATAGAAATCCGGTATTTCTACATTCAAGATAAAGATGCAGATGATGGTGACATGATGATGCTTTCAGTACTGACATACTAGAGATACAGATGGTGATAGTTCAGTATTCACATATTGAAGATGTAGAGGAAGATGGTGATGCGCTGACAAAGCCTCTGTCTCGGGTAAAGTTCGAACACTTTCGAGACAAGCTTGGTATGGTTCAGAAAGACCTCCCCTGAAAGGGGGAGTAGTGATGTTACAGTGGGATTGTATCATCCCTGGACACTTGCCCTAAAGTGATCCGGAGACCTCGGTCTTCGAGAATGAAGAGGGATTGTATCATCCTGGGACATATGTCCAGAAGTGATCCAAAGACCTCGGTCTTCAAGAATGAAGTGGGATTGTATCATCCCTGGGCACTTGCCCTAAAGTGATCTGGAGACCTCGGTCACCGAGAATGTGGTAGGATTGTATCATCCTTGAACTTCGGTTCAGAACGGATCCGGTGTAACTTCGGTCATCGAGAATGTGGTGGGATTGCATCATCCCTAAACTTCGGTTCAAAATGTATCCGGAGGTCTTGGCCCCCGTGAATGTGGTAGGATTGCATCATCCCTGAACTTCGGTTCAAAATGTATCCGGAGGTCTCGGCCCCCATGAAAGTGGTGGATTGCATCATCCCTGAACCTCGGTTCAAAATGTATTTGGAGGTCTCGGCCCCCGTGAAAGTGGTAGGATTGCATCATCCCTGAACTTCGATTCAAAATGTATCTAGAGGTCTCGACCCTCGTGAAAGTGGTGGATTGCATCAGCCCTGAACCTCGGTTAAAAATGTATCCGGAGATCTCGGTCCCCGTGAATGTGGTAGGATTGTATCATCCTTGAACTTCGGTTAAGAACAGATCCAGTGACTTCAGTACTCGAGAATGTGTGTTGATCCCGTAATTCCTAGAGGAAGGATTGTCTAAGTTCCACATCTGTGTTGATCCCGTAATTCTGAAAGGAAGGATCGTTAGTAACTCTTTAAAGACCTAAATCCCGTAATTCTGAAAGGAAGGATCATTGAATTGATCCCGTAATTCCAATAGGAAGGAATGTTTGAGTTCCACAGATGTGTTGATCCCGTAATTCCAATAGGAAGGATTGTCTGAGTTCCACATCTGTGTTGATCCCGTAATTCCGAAAGGAAGGATCGTTAGTAACTCCGTAAAGACCTAAATCCCGTAATTCTGAAAGGAAGGATCATTGAATTGATCCCGTAATTCCAATAGGAAGGATTGTTTGAGTTCCACAGATGTGTTGATCCCATAATTCCAATAGGAAGGATTGTTTGAGTTCCACAAATGTGTTGATCCCGTAATTCCGAAAGGAAGGATCGTTAGTAACTCCGTAAATACCTAAATCTCGTAATTCCAAAAGGAAGGATCGTTAGTAACTCTGTAAAGACCTAAATCCCGTAATTCCGAAAGGAAGGATCATTGGTAACTCCGTAAAAACCTAAATCCCGTAATTCCGAAAGGAAGGATCATGTTGATGTTTTGATGATGTTGATGTTTTTATGATGATGATGACGTACTGATCGAAAGATTAGTGTATGATGATGATGATGTACTGATCGAAAGATCAGAGTATGATGATGATTACGATGTACTGATCGAAAGATCAGAGTGTGATGATGATGATGTACTGATCGAAAGATCAGAGTATGATGATGATGATGTACTGATCAGAGTATGACGATGATGATGTACCGATCGAAAGATCAGAGTATGATGATGATAACGTACTGATCAAATGATCAGTATGTGATGATAACGACGTACTGATCAAAAGATCAGAATATCATGATGATGATGCTGTTTGAGAATTGAAGTATGATTATGGTGCTTATCACGATGTTACCGGTCAGGTTGCTGATTGAAAGAACAAAATGCTGAAGAAGTTGTTGCTGATCGAAAGATCGAAGTACTGAAGATGTTGCTGATCGAGATGTTGAAGATATTGTTGCTGATCGAAAGATCAAAGTGCTGAAGATGTTGCTGATCGAAATGTTTAAGATGTTGTTGCTGATCGAAAGATCAAAGTGCTGAAGATGTTGCTGATCGAAATGTTTAAGATGTTGTTGCTGATCGAAAGATCAAAGTGCTGAAGATGTTGCTGATCAAAATGTTGAAGATATTGTTGTTGATTGAAAGGTCAAAACGCTGAAGATGTTGCTGATCGAAAGGTCAAAGTGCTGAAGATGTTGCTGCTGATTGAAAGGTCTAAGTGCTGAAGATGTTGCTGTTCGAAAGGTCAAAGTGCTGAAGATGTTGCTGCTGATTGAAAGGTCTAAGTGCTGAAGATGTTGCTGTTCGAAAGGTCAAAGTGCTGAAGATTTTGCTAAAGATGTTGCTGAAGGTGTTGCTGATCAAAAGGTCAAAGTGTTGAAGATGTTGTTGACCAAAAGGTCAAAAGATGTTGATGCTGATCAAAGAGTTGCTATCGTTGAAAATTGAAGACGAAGACTATATGATGTTGAAAAGCTTCCAATGATTTATAGATGTGTTACCCTGATGATGTTGATGATGTCCTCTTCTACTATTGTTGTTGTTGATGTTGTTGTAGAATACCCTTCTCGTTAAGGGGGAGTGTTGAAATATTGTAACTTCGAAGAATATTCTAAATGTATCTTTTTTGGTCCTCGATGGTCCTACCGGGAGAACCACTTGTATTATCTTGTACCCCGATGCTTCTAATCGGAAGAACTAATAAGAGTCATGAGGTTGTCCCCTCTATTTGTAAAGGTGGTTCATTAGCACCCGAGTGTGGTTACTTGAGCCTACATGATTAACTCAAGCCTACATGTCGGATGAGTTAATTCAAGTGAACGGATGAATATAAATAGAGGTGTGGTGCTCCTCATTTGAGATGCACACATTCTCACTTGTGTAGCGCATTAGTGGAGAAGAGAAGTATCTGGAGAAGGAGGAGGATCAGGATTTGATCTCCTTGTTGGTTTTATCTTTTATCCTTTTGGGGAATCTATATTGAGGAAGCTTTTGCTGGGTTTTTCCCTTTAGGGTTTTCCCAGGATAAATCTTTGTGTTCCTTTTGTATTGTTGTGCTTGTCTATCTTTCAATGATCCTGTTTATATGCTTTTGTTATGAAAAATGAAATGAAGTACTGATGTATTAGCTAAGCATATGAAAAGTTAACAGGGAGATAGGTCTGAAATCATTTAGGGATGTGGGATTGTCAATTTTAGGGATTAAGGCAATGAAAGTAGTGTTGAAGCTGGTCGGTAACCTCCCCAAGGTCCTGGTATGCTCCACAACCTGAAGCAAGTCCCCTCCCACAATATTGAATAAGCCCATGAAAAATTTGATGGACCATCCATGAGGTCCCAGGATTTTATCCTTCTGGAAACTGTGTAAAGAAACCTTAAGCTCCTCCTTAGTAACCATTTCCATAAGAGAAAGTCTTTTTTCAGCACCAACAAGACTAGGAAACAACTGTGCCACCCGAATGACCTCTGCAATGGTAGCCTGGGAAGGGGCCTTGAAAAGGTTTTTAAAATGAGCCACCCCAGTACGAGCCTTGTCAACAAAGTTGGAGTGGAGGACGCCTTGTTCATCCTGTAAGCTCCAGATAGTATTTGTGGACTTTCTCCCTTTAGCATAAGCATGGAAAAATTTTGTATTATCGTCCCCACATTCTAGCCAGATAGCTCTACTCTTAAGTCTCTAAGTCTCCTCCCTGTCGAGCAAGATGTCCTCCCTTCTCCCTTCCAAATTTGTAAGAGCCTCCTTAGTAGCCAATGACATCATACCCCCCCCATCTGAATCCATAATTCTCGAGATCTCAACCTCAACTGATTTTAGTTCTAAGTCCTCCCTAACTCTATTCCCCACCACCCATTCTTTTATGCCCCCCTTCAAACCTTTTATATTTGTAGAAAATTGAAAAGTTGTAGAAATGGGACTGTGAGGATTAAAAGGAATCCATAAATCTAGGATCAGTTTTACAAAGGACTCATACTTGAGCAATGTTTTATTAAACTTTAAAGGACTGGGAGGCTGAGAAGGACCATTTCTGAGCTCCAGAAAAATGGGGATATGATCTAAGAGACCCCCACAACCCACCCATTGTCTAATGCAGTGGATCCTGTCAACCACCTATTCAACCACCAGAAACCTGTCCAATATTTTAGCAACACGACCATCCCCACATCTGTTATTTCTCCATGTGGATTTAAGTTTAGGGTGATTCCATGAAGATGGGTAACACTTTTTGGCCAAATTTGGCGATGAAAACCTGTTTTTTTACTCATGTGCTAGATAGAAGCCCTCAAAACACATAT
>LPNX010161141.1:69349-100628 GCA_001517045.1 Pseudotsuga menziesii | reverse complement strand
TTTATTAGATTGATTAACCTCTATTATTTCTACTCTAGGTGAAGCCATTTCTATTGGATTTGTATTCTTCATATTCAACATCATGGTTTTAGTAGTCTATGAAACTTATATCCACTATGAGTTTCCTTCTTTTGTGAATCTGCTTAACTCTTTATTTCATAACACAAGTCTCCTCACATCTTGGCCTCTTATGCGAAGTTGGAAAAGGAGACATGAAAACTTGGTGAAGGAGAATAATGAGCATTTTGGCTTGTTTTTAAGGGTTTATTCTTTTTGTTCTTGGTTTCTCTTTGTTAAGTGAATTTGAAGAAAGTGGACCCAATGAAGACAAGAAGGCAACAACAAAGGGAGTTCATCTTCTCCAACTTAATGAGGCAAGTTATGTGATTTTCAAAGTTCATTGCTTTATGTACATAGTGTATATCATGTAAATTTCTATTGGAAGAATAATTATTGTATTGTATATGTCATTGAAAATAGTGCATTAGCCATTGTAAAAATCTATTGTAAAAGCATTGTAAAAGGAATTGTAAAAGCATTGAAAGAGGGATTGTAAAAGCATTGAAAGTGTCTTTGAAAATCATTGAAAGAGCCAAATTGTAAAAGCATTGAAAAAGTTATGTTAAAAATCATTGTAAGAGGCATTGTAATTAAGAAATTAAAGAGCCATTGTAAAAACAAGTATAAGAGGCATTGTAAAAACATTGAAAATCCATTGAAAATATTGTATGGCTATTGTAAAAGGCATTGAAAGATATTGCATCGGGCCATTCTAAAAATCATTGAAAACTATTGTATGGGCCATTAGTAGACATAGATAGTGTGACAATGATAGTGGCAGTGATAATATAGTGCAGTGGTATAGACAATTGTCACAACCCCCTTATAAAAAAACAAACATCAGTAAATCCATGACTTCCTCGATTGTTGCAGGACTTCTTTTTACCAAGAACAGATACCTCACATTATATATACTTTAATATTGATCAAGTAAATTGTACTTTATAATTTAAAATTGCAAATTGTGGCTATAACATTGTAAATTGCGATTGTAAACTTTTTTGTAAATGAAATCAAATTTTATATATTCAAATTGTAAATTGTAGAGTTGTAATTTAAAATTTTGTAACGTTTTAACATTTTGTAATATTTTAATTGTTAAGTTATGTTAAAATTTGTAAGTGTCGTTCTATTGACAATTTTGCAAGCTTGTAATTTTTTTTACAAATGAAATGCAATTTAAAATTGTACTTGCGGTCAATTAAATTAGATTGAATTATAGATTGTAAATTCTTGTCCTTTATTTTGCAAATGAGATTAATTTTCTAACATTAAATAATCGTAAGTTATGTTAAATTGTGAGTTTTGTTTCGTACATACAATTTTGCAAACTTGTAATTTTTTTTTACACATGTTTAATCAAATTTAAAATTGTAGTTGTAAATGTTTTTTGTAAATTAAATTGGATTTTACATTGTAACTGTAAATTATAAAGTTGTAAATTTTCTAACATTTTAATTGTAAATTATGTTAAAAATTGTATGTTTAAACTATAATTGTAGAGTTGTAATTTTCTAACATTTTCTAACTATAAATTTTAAACTTTAAACTATAATTGCAAATAATTATTTAAACATTTAACAATCCATCATGTTCAAAAAACAGTCCATATATAACAACATATATATATCGATAATCATATAGTCCAAAATAATAAAATCCACAAATAACAAAGTCTAAGGGAAACCCCCAAGCCAACCATCCAAAGATAGATCATCATGATCACTACGGTCGATTGCAGTATGCCCTTGGCCTTCCTCATCCACCCGACGAAGAAGAAATTCCAGGTCTGACAACTGCAGAAGTTAAAAGCGTGAACTTTGCAAGTCAGTTACATCCCACATATTTAAATTACATGTACAAGGTGACAAAATTAAATATATATATGAAACATATATCTATGAACTCACCTCAGTGGAGTTGAGTGTCAGATCTGGGATGCTGTCACCCGCCTGCCTAGATGGGCATTCACTAGCAACCGGCTGGTGAGCGGTAACCCACTCATGTGTAAACATCAGGGAAGCTCCAACACCCTCTTTTGCAGCTGTATGTATCTGTGTCTGTTTCCATGACATGAAAATTTAGTTATATTAATTAATTAAAATTTGAACTTGAGAATTACAATTTGACCATGTAAATAGTAATGTGATGATAAATTTGCAAACAATTTGAACATAAATAAATTACCTCGTCAACTAGTGTGTCGTGAGTAGGAGACAGGCGAGACTGTGTACAATCCTATGTGGGACCCTTGCCTTTATCCTGTACAATCTGAACAAGATAAATGACGAAAGTTAGAACAAACCATTTAGTATTACGCATACAACAATTGACTGATTATGAAATTCAAATTAAGGATGAATGTTAACACATACCTCATCGACATTCCCTGTCGGAACGTGGGCAGGAGCTCCAACAGATGCGTCGCTGGCAAAAAGGACCTCCATGAAAGTGGGCTCCTGTATGGAGATATAACACAAAGCAACGTATTAGTTCAAAATATGATTCGTTTGAGGATACATTACAATCAAGACAATCAAATGATGACATACAATTTTATATTAAAACATTCAAATGAATACGTAATTGTATAAAGATATACCTGTCCCGTCGGTCGAGGCCTGCATCTCCGTTGCAGTCAAAAATATGCATCACGGGTTGTGATTGCATACTTCGCCAGTGTCTGGGGATCAAGAAGGCAGATAACATCATTGTCCAGCCACCATAGCTTAGGATATGTAGGTGTGGTGGGTGGTCTGGCTCTCTCTGCCTGGACAGCCATCAGGGTACCATGAATTGCCATGCGTGTGACATGTGCCAGTGAACTCTGCTCCTCAGTTTCCAACTAGGACTGATCGTAGATGTCCTCTGTCCTAAGCAAGGTCCTGCTAGGGATGCCTACCAAATGTGCTGGCTCCTGCTGAGCTGCAGGGTCTCTCCTAGCCCCAGGACGTGTCGCACTACGTCCCCCACCAGCACCATAGAAGTTTGAGGGTGTGCTGGTGTAATCTGGGTGCATATCCAGGACAAAATTTGCATATATATGTTTTGCAAAGTACAGTGGGACCTGGTGATGGTGGGGAAACATGCCCCATGCTCTAATGAATCTATCATAAACATAAGGCACTGCAGCCTCTAGCTTAAACTCCCTGGGTGTAAGAAGTTGACCAGCAAGGCGGTCAGGAGGGATATCAAAGAGTGTTCCCTTCACATCATGGCCTCTAGTGGCATCTCTCACTGCAGGCCATTTATCAGGCCCCATCACCTTAGCCCTTCTAGTCTGGCATGCCACTGCCCAAAGGGAACCCAATGGTCTGATGGCTTTGTAGATCTTCAGTAGATCGTTTACTGCTTCGTACATGATCCACATCGAAGCAGATGCGGGAGAGCTGGGTGCAACGAAATGGATGCTAAACTGCAAGCGCTCACGCTGCGCCTCAATGTCCCGCAATGTGATGCAGGTGACCTCATCATCCCAGGTTGCTGCTGTAACAAACATAAATAAATATTATTAGATAATTAATAATTAATAATTATCAAAGAGTCATGACCGTAGGTTGAAAAGTCACGAATGGACATATATAAGTCCGACCATTGTAATTCAATCATATCAATTCATATCATCAATTTAATAATTTATTATGGCTTATTTAATATTCCATATCTTTTGGTAAATATTACTCTATGAACAAATAAATATTTGTTTCAGTGGTATCAGATCCAGCCCTTTCTCAGGCTTGTGCTCATTCTGGCTTTTAGCCAAGATTTCAGATTTTATCGGAGTAATTTCAGAGTTTCTCTGTACACTTGGTATTTGACCAGTCTTGGATTTTGGCCATTTCCAGATTTCAAATTGAAAAAAAATATATATATATAAAAATTATTATTGAAAAAAAAAAATAAAAAAAAATATCTGAAGAATACTGATTGAAGAAAAAAAAAATATATTGAGAAGTCCACCATTACCATCTGCCTGCACTCCTCTGAAGAAAAAAGTAAAAACTAAAAAACTAAAAGAACAAGGAGAAAAAAAAAGGTGAGAAGTAAAAACAAAATAAAAAAGAAAAGAGAAAGAGAAGAAGGAAGAATAAAAATAAAAAAAAGAGAGAGAAAATAATCTAAAGGAGAAGAACGTAAAAAGATAAAAAGAAAAAAAGAAAAGAAAAAAGGAAGAAGTAAAGAAGATCCCATAAAAAAAGGGAAAGAAGAAAACAAAGGCTCGTGGTTTTATAAAACAAGCTCATGGTTTTATAAAACAAACCCTTATTGAATATAGTGCATAAAGAAGTGAGATTTGAACCTGGGTGGGGAAGTTAACAATCATTCCTCCCAACCACCCAATCTATTCACATTTTACAAAACTTAAGGGAAATAAAAGATAAAAAAGGTGCATAATAATTGATATTAAAAAAGCAAATGAGATTAAACTTAGGTGGGAAAGTCAAAAGGAAAAACAAAATCAAAAGAAAAATTGAAGACCATCATCATCTAGTGTGGAAGAAATCAGATATCATGGAATCCGGTTTACAAGCAAAAATAGAGAAATTAGAAGCCAAGTTAAAGCATTATCGAAGAGAGAATGAAGAATTACGAGACAAAAATACGAAATCAGAAATATTGATTAAATTACGTCAGATGACACAAGAGCGCAAGGAACAAATAATTTCTGACCAGAACAATCATATAGAAAAATTGTATGCCCAAATTAAGAAATTAAAAGACAAAAGTGATTTCAATCAGAGACGAACAAATCAAGATACAAAGAAAGAAATAAGTGATTACGAAGTAGAAACAAGCCGCTTGAACAAAATCATTAACAACAAGGATGAAGAACTGACGCACATACGACAGAAATTAACAGATCAAGAATCAGTGGTTGACAACAGATAAAAGTTCTTCAACAACAAAATAGCGATGCTAAAAAAGAACACAAGCTGGAGATCGCAAGGAGTAATAAAATAATATCCAACAATTCTGAAGAAATTTTCAGATTAAGAAATCACAACAAAACCCTGATTACAAAAATCAAAAAATTGAAAAACAACAGCAAGAGGGGACAATCCGGTGAAGACCTCGAAAGGAAATTACTAGAAAAGCAGGAAGAAAACCAGTGTTTAAATAATAGTAATCAGGAACTACATAACCAAATCAAGGAGCTAGAAATTGAAAAAAAGTCACAAGAGGAAGGAATCGAAAAGATTCAAAATTGCAACAATCTAATAGATAACCAAGAAGCACAAATCGAGGAAGTGAAGAAAGTTCTTGTCGCAATCCAAAAGAAAGAAGAACAAACAACACCTACACCTTACAGACATCCTAATTATAATCATCATTTTGACCAATGACAAGGTCAAAATGAATATTCACAGAAGACTTATGTGGACATGCGAAAATATCGTCATACCAAGCAACAATTGAGACAAATTGTCCCCCAAAAATATCTCAGAGCTCCAATAAAAATAGATCTAGGATGGATCATAGCAGATACAATGCAACAATTCTCCTGGGGAATCCATAATTCGTATCGGCTCATCTCCTCAAGGTCGCAAATACAAAATGGAAAGAATTCCGAGATGACAAGATAAATCAGACATAAATGTCAAATACATCTTTGAGGACAAATATTTCCTTAAGGGGAAGGCAATGTAACAAACATAAAATATATAAATATTAAAAATAAATATTATTAGATAATTAATAATTAATAATTATCAAAGAGTCATGACTGTAGGTTGAAAAGTCACGAATGGACATATATAAGTCCGACCATTGTAATTCAATCATATCAATTCATATCATCAATTTAATAATTTATTATGGCTTATTTAATATTCCAGATCTTTTGGTAAATATTACTATATGAACGAATAAATATTTGTTTCAGCTGCCCGGGGAGGGTCAACGCCCTGGTCAGCATCTACGTCGCCTGAAAATTGGATGAAAACATAAATGTCAGTCAAAATACATATATTAACTGTAGCTGAATTTGAAATCAATAAAAATTAAAGGTACTGACAACTGGAAAAAAAGTGCATTTAATATACCTTCGGGGGGAGACTCCCCACTGATAGCAGCAATAGTGTCATCATCGATATCACCCAATGAAAGGCTGCCATAGTGGCTACCACTGGGCTCCCCAGTAGGGCCGTGTGGTGTCGCAGGACGCCTAGGCGAAGCACCTATAGTGAAAATATAAATGTATACAAGTTAATGATTAAATATACACATGTGAAAGAATTTAATTTTATGTAACTGACAACAAAGAGTACATCATGCACAGTGGTATACTTACCAGTCCTTTGATGACTCCCGCTACGAGGGTTCACCGCAGATCCACTAGAGCTATGCCTGCGATGGAGCGAAGAGCCCCGTTGTGTAGACGTATCTGCATGAAATAAGACACATATAAATCAGACATATATGGTGATAAAATATTATTATTTTAAAAATTTTCACTCTAAATATACGCATTTAAAAATGAATAATGCATTAATTACAAAATTCATCATTGCAAAATAACTGTAATCACTTGGAAACATTATATAAGATAATTTTTTCACATGCATACCTACTTGGAAAATACATCAAAATGTTGTACAACTAATCTACTTGGAAAATACAGGCATTTATGAGATATGGATGAATCACTTATAGGGATTAGGTGTCAAATAGTTTTTAATGAAGGGGTTAGGGTCGTTAGGTCTTTCTTTAGGTGTTAATGGTTTTAAAATCATATACTTAGGGATTACCTGGTAGGTGCTTTAATAGGGTTAATGGATTTAAGGGTAAGGGGTTAGTTGATTCTAGGGGATTATGGATCAGGGGTATTATAGCTGAACGGATTGTTCAAGCATAATTGACATGTTTGAATGGGGTATTAATTAGAGTTTTTTGTCATGATTGAATTGGTTATCGTGGTTGACTTGTTTAACTTTGGTTGGTCATGGTTGTTTATGGTTAATAACATTTGATAGTGTTTGCCTATAATTGACCATTTTAACTATACTTGATAAATAGATTACCATGGTTGACTAGAGTTGACTTTGGTATACTATGTTTAAACATGGCTATGCTGCATTGTGACATTCATCTTAGTTTCCTTTGGTTGATTATGGTTGACCTTGGTTGACCATGATTTGTTATGGTTGACATGTTTGACTATGGTTAAACATTTCAATGTTTGACCATATGTGGCCATGGTTGACTACTGTAAAAAATGATAAACTATGGTGAAACATAGGCATAACTGGTTGACCACTGTTAATCTATATTAGCCTTAGTAAAAAATAACTATCGTCAACCAAATTCAATGGTTACCATGTTCAATTATGGTTAAACATAGTCATACATGGCCAGCCATTGTTAAACATGGTAAAGCATGGTCAACCATGGCAATGTTCAACCATGTCAATGTTTGACCATGGTTGACCATGTTTCACCTTGGCCAAATATGCTTAAAATAATGTCACTTATGGTCAACCATATGCATACATGGTTGACCATTGCCAATGATCAACTATGATCAAACATTACTTGTCATGGTCAACGCTGGTGAAGCACGTTTGACTATATGAATGATGCAATGGATTCCATCATGATACTCTTCTTCCAAGGTGCCAAAATGTCCATCTCAAAGAATTAATCATTAATAACAAAATACCTAATTGTTACTATAAATAGTTGAGGGAGATCCTCACATATAATCCATGGAAAATGACTCCCAAGTCTTATTTAGAGTAAGTAGACAAGTGTACAAGCACTGTTCTTTAAGGTATATGGATTGCTTATGATTGCAATTATTTTTCAACTTACCTGGTGTTTGAATGAATTGCAAGGGCTTGCACGGATGGTGGGTGTGGATGATCATTTCCCTTCCAAGAATATAAAGCTTCTACTAGTGACATGTGTGACTAACATAATACATTTCATTGGCATAGGAAGGGTACTTATGGATTGTGTCAAAGAGTTCCTTATTTCTCTAGTCCACTAGATGTCCATCATGCTAAGTGAGGATTGCACCTACAACATAATATTAGGCATATAACTTAAACTTAACTGATTGTTGTTTATTTGGTGACATGAAGATTGGTGATAAGCATAGGTGACATTCGAAATCCTTGAATGCTTTCCACTACACCTTGGATAAAGAGAATTATCTTTGGATCTATCCTTGATCACCTTGCTTAGGGGGGAAGTGATGTGAAAGAACCTAAATTCAAACCTATGGCCGAAGTTGGAAAGACCCAAGAAGTTGCAAAGGTCCCTTAGTGTCACTAGGGTTGGGTAATCATAAATGATATGGATCTTCGTTGGATCCACATGCACAACATGATCATCTATGGTATGTATCCTAAATATTGAATTCTTTGAATGCTAAATGAATAATTATTTATATCGGTATATGACTTATGTTGTTGAAGGGTGTTGAACACTTAATAATGCGCTTTATATGTTCCTTCTAGGTTTTACTAAAGATGAGGACATCATCTAGATATATGACCACAAAGGAAGTTGTGAATGGGCATACATTATCATCCATCATCCGTATGAACATTTTTGGGAATTATTTAAGTTTAAAGGCATTTTCAACCACTCAAAGGTACCTTCTCTATACCTGAAGGTGTACTTTCACACATCATTTTGATTGATTGGAACCTAATGATAGCCTGTCCTAAAATCAATCTTACTAAAAAAATTGTGGCTTGAGTTGATTGAGAAGATCATTGATCTAGGGAACTATATTGTGTTTCTTGGTTGTGACTTGTGCAAGGGAACAATAAATAAAGAGTTGTCATGTCTGATCCTTCCTTTGACACAAAACTATGGGGTTTAGATATGAATTTAGGTAGGGGTGAATAGGGTTAGTAGGGGTTAGTAGGGGGTAAGGTAGTAATATTGAGGGGGGGGGTTAAGTAGGGTTAGTGAGGTCAGATTAAATGGTAGGTTTAATTTATGTTTTGAAAAAAGGGGGTGGGGTATGGGGATTTTTTATTAATATTATAACTTATTAACCAATTTCAAATAATTTTTTATAAAAAATTTATTATTTGTCTCGGGCCTACAGTTGATTAATTGTCTCTATGGTTCATATAGATTTGTTTAGTTGGTGTTTCATGGATTTTTTTCAATCCTCCATGAATTCACGGAGGATTGAAAAAAATTGGGCAGCATTTTGGCTTTCCCGGGACACATTTCAAAATTAAATCGGTAGCATAAACGCTACCGGTTGACATAATTTATATATATATAACAAATTAACAAAAAAATTCAATTTAACTACAAATTTTCAAAAATCCGGCAGTATTTCTGCTTGCCGGTACACATTTTAAACATGAAAATTATAAAAACATACATTTACCATATTTTAAAACAAATTTTATAAATTTATTATAAAAAAAAATTAAATTCCATTTAAATTGAAAAACAATTATTTAAACTGAAAAACAATTATTTAAACTGTTACCTCTTGGCTCCGACGCCATCGTGATGATGTTGGGTTGCTTTGGGGTGCTTGGGTTGCTTCAAAGTGCCAATTATTACGCCGTTCGTCGTATCTCGGTCGAGCTTTCACAATGAAGTTTTGTGAAAAAGACGGCCGGGGCCCGCGGGCCTCTATTTATAATTTTTTTGACACAGGCACCTCGGTCGAGGTATTTACCTCGGTCGAGGTACATACCTCGACCAAGGTGCATACCTCGATCGAGGTATTTATTAACCCTCGGTCGAGGTTTTAATACCTCCACCTAGGGATAATAAATACCTCGGTCGAGGGCTGGACAGAACCTCGGTCGAGGGCTTGAAAAAAACTCGGTCGAGATATTAAAACCTCAGTCGAGGGCTTGTTTAACCCTCGACCGAGGTGCATTTTTTTCTTTTTGCCGAAATGGGCTTGCCAAAAAGTGTTACCCAGGTCCGTGGATTCACCCGATAATATTCTGAAAAATTAGTTTACCAAGGAGCAAGAAGGATGTGCAATATTTTATTGGAAAAATAAATTTTCTGCGTTGGTTCATACCAAATTTTGTTGAAACCATTAAACAAATTACATCCATGTTGAAGAAAGATCAGGAAGTTAAGTGGACTGTAGAAGCTAAAAGTTCATTTGAAAATATTAAGATAGCTCTTACGAAAGCACCAGTACTATTAAGTCTTTATTTTACAAAGGAATTTTTGAATTTTTCTTTTGCATTAGAGGATACTTTAGATTTTGTTTTATTATAGAAGAATAATGATGGAATTGAATAACCAATTGCATTTTTCAGCAAGACTTTAAGAGATTCAGAATTGAAGTACAACACTTTGGAGAAACAAGATTATTAATTGGTAAAGCCATTAAAGTTTTTTATAATTTATGTTCTACATTCCAAAGTCATTGCTTATGTTCCTAATGTTGCCATTAAGGATGTTTTGACTCCACCTAATAGTGAAGGAAAAAGGGGGAAATGGATTGCAAAGATAATGGAATATGATGTGGACATTAAGCCTACAAAGCTAGTGAAGGGACATGGTTTGGCTAAATTGTTAGTTGATTCAAATTGTCAATATTTAGGTCTTTATCTCATGGAAGAACAACCAGCACAAGAAGAATTGCAAGCAGAATAGGAGAAAGAAAGAATTATGGACCACTATGTAGAATCCACATGGTATGCAGATATTGTACATTTTCTTTTGTATTTACAATGTCTAGAACATCTAGACAAGAAAGCTGCTAGCTAATTGAAGTTGAAAACTACTAAATATTGTTGGATAGAACAGTAACTGTTTTGGAAAGATCCAGGGGGCATTTTACTTAGATGTTTGGATATGCCAGAAATTGAAGAAGGAATTTCTGAATCAAATGAAGGTGCTTGTGGGGGACATAAGTATTGGAAGGAAACAACTTATAAAATTTTGAGAGCTGGATACTATTGGCCTTCTTCATTTTCTGATGTATATCAATGTTGAAATATTGTAACTTCCAAGAATATTCTATATGTATTTTTTGTGGTCCCCGATGGTCCTACCGGGAGAACCACTTGTATTACTTTGTACCCTGATGCTTCTAATAAGAAGAAATAATAAGAGTCATGAGGTAGTCCCCTCAAATTGTAAAGGTGGGTCATTAGCACCCCAGTGTGGTTACTTGAGCCTACATGTGTAACTCGAGCCTACATGATTTGACTCGAGCCTACTTGTCAGATGAGTTGATTTAAGTGAATAGATGAATATAGATAAAGGTGTATCACTCCTCATTTGGAGCACACACTCTCACTTGTGTAGCGCATTAGTAGAGAGAGAGAAGTAGTTGGAGAAGGAGGAGGATCAGGCTTTAATCTCCTTGTTGGTTTTATCTTTTACATTTTGGGGCATCTATATTGAGGAAGCTTTTTCTAGGTTTTTCCCAGGATAAATATTTGTGTTCCTTTTGTATGGTTGTGCTTGTCTATCTTTTAGTGATCCTGTTTATATGCTTTTTTTATGAAATCAAAATGAAATACTAATGATCTAGCTTAGCATATAAAAATTCAACATGGTATCAGATCCACCCTGAAAGAAAACATTGTGCAGCTACAGAAGCTAGGGATTATTAATTTTTTATTCTCTCTCCACATTCTATCAGAAAAAGAAGGCTAAGCTGACTCTCCATTGAAGGGCACATCTTTCTGTCGAAGCAGAATTCGATTCTTAGCATTATCAATTTACGGTGTGGGAAATTAGGGCTTCTTGTAGAAGAGGAATTTTTAAGTGAGCCCAACATAGGATTTATCTACTCATCAAAATCGAAGTTTAGAGACCTAGATCAATATTTTTGGTAGGGTGAAACTTCAGGAAAGTCAAACCCTAGTTTGACCCCGAGCTAGAAAAACCCTAAATACTAAAACTGCTAAGTTTTGGTACATTCACTATATCTAAAGATTGGAGAAGGAAAAGGAGATGAAACTTGTATAGGATGAATATACAATCCTGATGTACACTTTCTCCAAAATTCAGCCTCCGATTCACTATATTATGGGAGATATGATCCCTCCATGTTAGGGTTCCATCCTCTTCCAGAATTCATACCTAAACATGACACCCGGGGAGAATCGCTATATCGTGAGCTAGAAAGGTACAAATGAAATTTCAGAAGATGTACCAGAAATTCCACTGACTATAATTTATATGGACTTAATTTCAAAGCCAGAAGATAAAACAGTGACACGTGGAAGGCCGTACAACTTTGCTGTTCTGAACAGTCCTATAACAGGTCACCTTGGGAAAAGAATCATAAATCCCAATTGGTGAAACCAATTCTGATGAAACATATGTTTTGGGATCAGGGACATGCATGGTTACCTCATTGAAAAATTTCATACATAAAGGAGTACTAATTTTGGAGATATCACAGAAACAGTGACAGGCATTTCTATAGAAGAAATTGGAAAACTAGGGCTTCCTGTTCCATGAGCTTCCCTCCACTATTTTCAGAAAAGGAGTAGATTGGACAGATCCATTTGAATAGATATATATTTCTATCCAATAATATCTGAAATATTCCAAGTTTTGAAAATTATGGTTTCTTTGACAAAACCTAGATCAGCTAGCTCCAGAAGCAGGACAGACACCTCAAATCGGTAAGATCTAATCTTTTGCTATTTGCATTTGAGGTCCTCATTTCAAAGTGATATATCACATCAGCTTGATGATAATCTTGGTGAAGTTGACAAATTCCAAGCATGGAATTATTTGATCTCTTTGAAGAAAATGAATTGGACACCTACATGAGTAGAGAGGTTCCAGCTCTAGAGGGAGATGAGGTTCAAACCCTTACACCAAAAGAACTTGGTCAAGGCCAAGAAGATCATTGCTAATTCAGTCACGGATAAACTTGTACCACAAATGTCTTCCCTAAAGACACCAAAAGATATGTTTGATTCCTCGACCAAGCTATTTGAAGGAAAGACATCCATCAGAAGATGACCTTAAGAAACAAATTGAAGAGGTAAAAGAAGAAGTGAAGAATGCAGAAGTGGTGATAGACACCTTGAATGGCCTCCCAGGATCATGGGATTCATTCATGCAAGAAATGTGTGCCAGAAGGAAGTGATTACTTTCAGCTGACTTTGGGAAGAAGAAGAAGCTCGACTCGTAAGAAGAGAAGAAGAAGATGGGAGCAATTGAAGATCAAGCTCTCACCATTCAAAGAAGATCCCTCAAGTGATAAGGAATATGAAGAACTCAATTCTTGAAGAACCTCTTATCCATCTTATCATTTGGATAAGAAATGATGATTACATGAATGAAGAAGATGATGAAGTAGAAGGATCAAGAAGGATTCTACCCAGGAAATGAACAAAAGATAAGTATTCAATTGTCATTTCATGATATTGTTTTGTTATACATTTGATTATATTCAATTGATGTGCTATGCATGATAGACTGGTTGCATTAATGACAGTAGTGAGATATGGATGAATGTTGTGTTGGATAAATAGTTGCATGATGCACAAGAATTAGTTTTTATGCATATGTTTTATGAAATAGTTCTAACCATGAAACTGGTGCATTTGAATTGTAGGAAAGGTCCTGTACAACCACCTACAAGAAAAGAAGGATGAGCCTTGTTACGAAGAACAAGTGATGAAAATTAAATAAACATGAATCTGAATCTCCCAGGGTCAAAGACATCATGACAAAGGAAAGAGCTTCATAGTGTAGTAGATCCACCTCGAAGGATGGAGACCACCATGGCTATGAAAGAAGCTATGATCAAAGAGTAACAATTGATCACGAGGAATGATGTATTCAATATGGTTTCGAGACATAAAGGGAAGTACGTAGTATCTTCCATATGGATCTACAAGAACAAGTGTAGAAATCAAGGTTCATGATTTTCCTCAGAAATAATAGACTATGACTTGACATACTCTATTGACAAGTATATATCAAGCATAGAACCACCTATACAGAATGAATAGGGAAGTTGATACTCCACTTCAGGGGGAGTGACTATAGAAGATATCTAAGTTAGACATGGTACAACATGATGGAAATCTTCCTGATGGATTGAGACTTTACCAAGAGTAAAGTGGGTTCCAAACTTCAAGGTTGAATGCATAAGACTAGGATATGTTGATGACTTGACAAGATGAACTCATGGAAGATGTTATGATGAAAGAATCCTAGTATGATGTTTGGATATAATACTCAAAACAGAAAGAAATAATGTGGTATCTTCCAAATGTATTTGTAAGATAAAATATGCTGCTTATAGAAGTAAGGAAAGACTTGTGGCTTCTCTCAGAAAGATGGAATTAATTCTGATGAGACACTTACTCCAGGAAGCAAGGTATACTTCCTTCAGAAATATCATGGTAGTTTCTTCCATGATGAAGTAAAGACAATCCTTCCTTAATGGTATGATTGAGGAAGAGTTTTTGAAGTTGAGACAGATGGACTCATGTATGAAAGATTAAGAAGGCCCTCTATGGCCTGAAGAAAGCTCTCAGATCTTGGTATGGAAGAATAGATAGTTTCCTGATGAGCATGGGCTTTTCCAAGAGTAAAGTCGATCCTAAACTTTACTACAAGGTTGTAGAAGATGAACCTGTCATACTATTACTATATGTGGATGATCTATTTCTGGTAGGGAATGAGAAACATACTGTAGAATGCAAGAAGAAGCTCGCTGAAGATTTCTAGATGAAAGACCTTGAGTTAATGCATTATTTCCTAAGTCTAGAAGTATGGCAAAGTTCAAAAGGAATCTTTCTCAACCAGGGAAAGTATGTGGTAGAGATATTGAAGAGATTCAATATGTTGGAATTCAAATCCATGGCCACACCCATGGATTCCAACTTGAATTTGTTAGCTGATGACTCATTAGAGTTAGTGGATGTGACTCAATACAGACATATTATTGGGTTGTTAAATGTATCTAACAAATACTAGACTAGGCATTTGTTTTGCTGTGAACACCTTTAGTCAATATCTAATTCAACCTAGACAGGTTCACCTAATAGCTGCAAAACATGTGATGAGATATCTGAAAGGGACTATAGACTTTGGTCTATACTATGATGTAAACCATGACTACAGATTGTATATACAGGTGTAGATTGGGATAGAAGTATCTCAGACAGGAAAAGCACATCAGGTAGATGCTATTGTTTGGGGTCTACTATGAGTTCATTGTTTAGCAGGAAACAATCTAGTGTTTCTCTTAGAAAGACAAAAGCAGAATACACAGCAGATTGCTCTGCTAATTTGTGAAGCCATATGGCTTCGAAAGCTTATATCAAGTCTCCTTAACCTAAATATGGATACTACAATCATTCTAAATGAGATTTGTGATAACAGAGAACCCTGTGTTTCGTTGTAACACATAGAAATACGGTATTTTTACATATGAGATAAAGATGCAGATGATGATGTTTCATTATTTACATACTGTAGATGCAGATGATGGTGATTCAGTATTTCTATACTGAATATAGAGATGATGATGTTTCAGTATTCCCATACTGAAGACATAAATGATGATGATTTTAGTATTCCCATACTGAAGATATAGATGATGTTTCAGTATTTACATACTGTAGATGTAGATGATGGTGATTCTGTATTTCTATACTAAATATAGAGGTGATGATGCTTTTATTATTTCTATAATAAAGATATATATGATGATGCTTTCAGTATTCACATACTGGAGATACAGATGGTGATAGTTCAGTATTCACATACTGAAGATGTAGATGATGATGGTTTAGATGATGATGTTCTGACGTAGCCTCTGTCTCAAGTAAAGTTTGAACACTTTCGAGACAAGCTTGGTGTTGTTCAAAAAGACCTTCCCCGAAAGGGGGAGTAGTGATGATGCAGTGGGACTGTATCATCCTTGGGCACTTGCCCTAAAGTGATTTGGTGACCTTGGTCCTCAAGAATGAAGAGATATTGTATCATCTCGGGACATATGTCCATAATAGATCCAGTGACTTTGGTCCTCGAGAATGTGGTAGGATTGTATCATCCGTGAACCTCAGTTCAGAATGGATCCGGTGACTTCGGTCATCGAGATGGTGGTGGGATTGTATCATCCCTGGGCACTTTTCCTAAAGTGATCAGGTGACCTCGGTCCTCGAGAATGAAGAGGGATTGTATCATCCCGAGACATATGTCCAGAATGGATCTGGTGAACTTTAGTAATCGAGAATGTGGTAGGATTGTATCATCCTTGAACCTTGGTTCAGAATGGGTCTGGTGAAATTTGGTCATTGAGAATGTGGTAGGATTTTATCATCCATGAACTTTGATTCAGAATGGATCTGGTGAACTTCGGTCATCGAGAATGTGGTAGGATTGTATCATCCATGAACCTCATTTCAGAATGGATCCAGTGAACTTCAGTCATCGAGAATGTGGTAGGATTGTATCATCTGTGAACTTCAGTTCAGAATGGATCTGGTGACTTCGGTCATCGAGATGGTGGTAGGATTGTATCATTCGTGAACCTCAGTTCAAAATGGATCTTGTGACCTCGGTTGTCGAGAATGTGGTAGGATTGCATCATCCCTGGACTTTAAGTCCAAAAGAGATCCAAAGACTTCTTTGTATTTGTACTGTGGCTTGCAGGCTATTGCTGATGATGATGATGTTTTCTGATCAAAAGATTAGAGTATGATGATGATCATGTTTCCTGATCGAAATATCAGAAGTTGTTGATGATGATGATGTTTTCTGATCAAAAGATCAGAGTATGATGATGATGATGTTTCCTGATTGAAAGATCAGAAGTTGCTGATGATGATGATGGTTCCTGATTGAAAGACCAGAGTGTGATGATGATGATGATGTTTCTGATCAAAAGATCAAAATATGATGATGATAATATGATGATGATTGTGATACCGTACTGATCGAAAGATCAGAGTATGATGATGATGATGTATTGATAAAAAGATCAGAAGTATGATGGCGATGATGATGACATACTGATCGAAAGATTAGAGTATGATGATGCTTTGATGATGACATTTCTGATCGAAAGATCAGAGTATGATGATGTTTTGATGATGATTTTTCTGATCAAAGTATGATGATGTTTTGATGATGATGGTTCTGATTGAAAGATCAGAGTATGATGATATTTTGATGATGATGTTTCAGATCGAAAGATCAGAATGCGATGATAATGCTGCTGATCAAAAGATCAAAGTGCTGATGTTGATGTTGCTGATTGAAAGGTCAAAGTGTTGAAGATGTTGCTGATCGAAAGGTCAAAGTGCTAAAGATGTTGCTGATTGAAAGATCAAAGTGTTGAAGATTTTGTTGCTGATCAAAAGGTCAAAGTGCTGAAGATGTTGTTGCTGATCGAAAGGTCAAAGTGCTGAAGATGTTTCTGATCGAAAGGTCAAAGTGCTGAATATGTTGCTGCTAATTGAAAGGTCAAGATGCTGAAGATTTTGTTGATCGAAGCGGCCAAAGTATTGATGATGATGAAGACTGAAAATTGAATATGAAGACTACATGATGTTGAAAAGCTTCCAATGATTTATAGGTGTGTTACCCTGATGATTTTGATGGTGTCCTCTATTTCTCTCCTATTATTGTTGTTGTTGATGTTGTTGTAGAATACCCTTCTCATTAAGGGGGAGTGTTGAAATATTGTAACTTCGAAGAATATTCTATATGTATTTTTTGTGGTCCGCGATGGTCCTACCAGGAGAACCACTTGTATTACTTTGTACCCCGATGCTTCTAATCAGAAGAACTAATAAGAGTCATGAGGTAGTCCCCTCTAATTGTAAAGGTGGGCCATTAGCACCCCAGTGTGGTTACTTGAGCCTACATGTGTAACTTGAGCCTACATGTTGGATGACTTAATTTAAGTAACAGACAAATATAAATAGAGGTGTACCACTCCTCATTTGGAGCACACACTCTCACTTGTGTAGCACATTAGTGGAGAGAGAGAAGTAGCTGGAGAAGGAGGAGGATCAAGCTTTGATCTCCTTGTTGGTTTTATCTTTTACATTTTCGGACATATATATTGAGGAAGCTTTTGTTGGGTTTTTCCCAGGATAAATATTTGTGTTCCTTTTGTATGGTTGTGCTTTTCTATCTTTCAGTGATCCTGTTTATATGCTTTTGTTATGAAATCGAAATGAAATACTAATGATCTAGCTTAGCATATAAAAATTCAACAATCAACAGGTAAGAGCATGAATCACATGTCAAAAATTTGTTGGCAAGCAAAAGTTGGTATCTTTACCCTTAAAATCAATTGCAGTGAATGCCCCTTTTCAGCAGTGGGGTTTGGACTTCATAGGGGAGATAAATCCCTCTTCATCAAGGCAGCATAAATGGATTTTGACAGCTACAGATTTCTTCACTAAGTGGGTAGAAGCTATCCCTACAAGAAATGCAACAGACAAGGTAATCATAGATTTTATTCAAGAAAATATTCTTAGTATATTTGGATGTCCCAAGAAGTTATTTACTGATAATGCTCAAACTTTTAAGTCCAAAGTTATGGTGGCATTTTGTGAAAAGAATGGGATTGTTTTGAAACACTAAACACCTTATTATCCTCAAGGAAATGGGTTAGCTGAGTCAACTAATAAGAGTATTATTCAGAGTATCAAGAAGTTATTGAAGAAGAATAAATGATCATGGGACTCAATGTTAAAATATGCATTATGGGCAGACATAATAAAAATTAAAAAGGAAATTGGAACTTCTCCTTTCAATTGGTATATGGTACTGATGTAGTGTTTCCTATTCAACTTCGTATTCCAGTGATGAAATTTATTCAAGATAGTCAAGAAGAACCTAGTAATATTCAAAGAAGAATTTATGCACTGATAGAATAATAGCATAAACATGAAACCCTAGAGGAAAAAGCTTAGTTGTACAGGACAAAGATCAAAGAAAGGTTTGATAGAAAGATCAAGGAGAACACCTTTTCAAATGGAGATATGGTTTTGATATGGGATGCTAGAAAAGCGCAGAAAGGAAAGCATGGAAAGTTTGATAATCTATGGTTTGGTCCTTTCATAGTATCAAAGATTCTAGAGAATAATACTTTTGTGTTATAGACTTTGGATGGTGCAAAATTGTCTAATCCAGTCAATGGGCGTTTCCTAAAACATTTTTACAGTTTTGACGTAGATTTTGGATTTTTATTGTATATACCAGTGTGAATATTTGAATAAAGACTCCATGAACCAATGGAATTTTTGTAGAGTAGTAGGTTGTTGTAGTTGCAGCACAAAAGGCACTGATCTACAGGTTCTTGAAGCCTCATAGGGAGGACTTCATCCTGCAACAGGAGCCAAATGTTATAGCCTATTTTTGCTTCTTATTTTAAATCCTTTGCTTGTTTTTAAAACATAGTTTTGTTCATTTTTAAGTTTGGATTTTAGGCTCTTTTAAATCTTTTCTTTGATTTTTATGTTTGTATTTATCAGTTGAGTTCATAGGTTTCCAATTTTGGTTTTACTTAGTGAATTTTATAGTTCTTACAGGCTTGTAGGAGGTTTATGAGAATTAAAAGGTTCTAAAAATATCATAAGGTTTTATTTTAAGCCATTTAACCAAATTTAACTCTCTGTCATGAGTTTTATTTTGAAAATTATTGAAATAGGTATTATGGTAGCGCAAGCCCAAAAAAGTTAAACATGCACGCTACAAGAAAATCGTGCTATCGGAAATTCATGATTTTTGGCTCAAAGTTTTCAAAATTCACGCATAGGAGAGGTCATTCACACTTGTTAATGAGTTTAATATGTGTTTTCGGCCAGAGTGATCATTGTGACAAGTGTTAACAGTTCAGGCAAGGAATAATTAGGGTAAGTTGTGGTGGTCTGGAAGTTATGAGGTGCAGCGTAGTGGAACATTAATAATTATCCATGATGAGGAAATTTTCCTTTAGTTACACATCTCCTGAAGCGCATGAAGAGCATAGAAGTCGTGACAGAGTTTTGGCAGTTTGTAATCAAGGTTGGAAGAAGGTCGGTAATTTAGGGCTTTGAAGGGTGATTGTTTGACACTGTTGTGGCGGTCATAGAAGGATTTGAGAATGAAATTGGACACCTAGCAGATAGGAAAATGTATTTCTAGCAGCTGAATCCACTATTCTGACAGGTATGAGGTGAATTACTAGCATATTCCATGTATTCGGGTTCACATTGACAGAAGATTAATTATGGAGTTAAACTAAGAATGCTAGTATATAAACCCAATTATTTCTCAATGTCGATTTTTCTCTGTCAATAGAGTTAATATTCTTATTAGTTTGACTGATAGAATCCAGTTCAGGGGTTTAGTTTCTGTTAAAATTGCCAAGATTTGAATAGAGTTAAAGTCCTTGACTAAAGGAAGCAATTTTAAAGTTCAGTCATCTAAAATGAAGAGGAGTGGGAAAACAAACAGAGCTGAACCCTCAGATATGTCTTGGGTTCAAGCTTTCCCACACTGTGCAAGATTGTTTTTAGAAGCAGAATGGTTAAGATTTTTTGAGAAGATTTATGGGTATCACACCGAGGTCTCATATAAGTTTGCTCAGTGTTTGGATAAATATATTGCTACTTTTAATACCTTAAACATTGAATTGACCAGATAACTAATAGCAGAGGTTACAGGGATCCCAGATGAAGGAAAATATTGGTTCAAAAAAGTACATTTCACCTTTGATGCACATAATTACTTGCTTCCAGATGTGGTTTCCGACTGGGGAAAAGGAGTGCACATCCATAACTTCAAACCAAAATGGAGAGAACCAATAAAAATTCTACAAAGTTATATAGCTTGTGAAGGAAGATTAGCATATGTTTTTAAGTATCATTTCAGGTTTTTGCAGCATCTTAATGATGAAGCAAAGATGAATCTTCCTTTATTTTTTCTTAAAAGTCTACAAAAGATGTCTAGCAGGGTAAAGGAGCATTAAGATCATACTAAACAGTCTATATTTCATCATGGTGTAATAAAGCTAATCATAAGTACTGTGCTTCAAAAGAAGAAAAAAACATGGGATTATTTTCTATTTTGGTTTGGATTTCAATAAGAGAAGGAAGACCAAGCTCAGAAAAGATAGTTGAATAAAGGTCATAATTTGGTCAAGAAGCTAAAAAAAAGAGTTATAGTCGAGATTGAGGAGGATAATGTACCAGAAAAATGTATGACTCAAAGAGATGAAAATGTTGAAGATGAACAGCAGGATAATATTGAGGAGAATGAAATATCAAAGGTAGGAATGAAATATTTGGAACCTGTAGAAGATAGTCTACATGTATAAGTAAACCAGGAAGTAAATGAAAATGTGAAAGAACAGGAACAAGTTCCTATAAGAGTACAATCAGAAGATGAGGAAAATTCATTGTTTGTTGAATGTAGGGTTGACACTGAACAGGATGCACATAAACAATCTAAAGAAGGAGTAATATCACGAGCGAAAAAAAGAAAGGTAGTTCACGAAAAAAAGAAAGGTAGTTCAGCTAGCTTCTATTAAACATCAAGGAAAATATTTGAGCATGTTAGGGGAAATTGGGGCAAGTTGGAGGCCTAAGACTAGACCTAAGAATAAACTCAAATTGAATATGAAAAAATTCTTAAACCTTAAACTAGCTCAAAAGAAAATTACAGTGATTGAAGACTCTTCATCTCAAGAAGAGTTAGAAGACAATGAAGATCTAAATATAAAGGAGATGAAGGGTAAGAAACAAACTATTTCAGAAGATAAGTTAGCTTTCACTGAAACCAACATTTCAGAGATATTTAAGGAAGCTCAAAAGAAGGTAATCTTAGAACATCATCAAGATGATTCAAAGAAGCAGCATTCAGTAAGATCAAGTCTTTGTGTAGAGAAAGGAAGGGTTGCATATCTATCAGCCCAATGCAGTGTTGAAGTCAATGAATATTCAAGAGTCCCTGTGGCTATGACAGAACAGCTGGAAGAAGATGAAGAGATTTTTAAGAAATTGAAAATCCCTTGGATGCCAGAAGAAATGCATCCAGTATTAGAAGGGAAGTGCATTGATTTTGAGAATGATAATTTGCAGAGGAGTATTAAACAGTACAAGTAACAGATTGAGTACCTGCATGAAACAAATGAGGAATTAGTGATTGCTAACAGAATATTGAGAGAATATTTAGAGGAGGAAAATAGCCACTATCAAGAATTAATTGCAGTTTCTAAGGAGGATTTGAAAAGGAAAAGATAGACACAAAGTCTGTATGCAGAACTGAAGCAAACCATTCAAGACCTAACACAGCAAAATTATGATCTTTCAAAAAGATTTGAAGACGTGGAAGCTGATCATGAGAAAGCAAGAAAGAAGACTCGAGATTTAGAAGGGATAGCTCATTTGGCAGAGGCTGCTAATGACTTGTAAAGTGATTTAAGAATAGTGGTTATTAGTTAGTTTTTGAAAAAGTTAGTTAAATTTGTATGACTATATTCTAATTGATTAATTTGGTAGTATGACCTAAAAGTAGTTTTTTTCAGTTATGTAACTGTCTTTGGGAAACCAAGTTAAAAGTAAGGCTGGGAAAAGACTGACGGTTCGAATTTTTGGACAAGGGGAGGCTATCAAGATATTGTTTTATGGAGCTAAGTGTCAAAAAATCTTATGTATTTTGAATGACTGATTATGAAATATATGCAAACTATAAGCCCTGTTTAGCCTATCTATTGGTTTCATTTCTGATTGGTTTAATCACTCAGTTGATATATTCATTTCTTGGTTGAGGTTATTATTCATGAAATGCTTGTTAACTGTGGATGAAATTCAATGTTGTGATTATTGTTTCTGGTTTATGTTTTATATATTATGCATCTCAGTCTTTCATTGTTGCATGATTAAGTGTTTTCCTTAGCCTTGTGAATTTTTACCCTCTTGTTTACAAACTGCACAACCAAAACCATAAAAAACATACTTTACTTAATTTTGTTTTATGAGATAGTGTTGGCTTGTTCTTTTGTAGTCTGAGAACAATTTCTGGCACTAACATCTTTGGCATTGTTGCCAGGGACGAAGCTGAAAGCCTACTTTCCTTGGGTTACTCATCATTTAACTGGTTTTGAGAGGTGGACTTAAACCAACAAATTTTAGAAGACTACATTTCACCAAATATTTCACAGTGGATACTAAAGGAGTTGGAACAAGAAGTAGACCTTGTTCACCTTTACAACTGGGTGTTTCAGACCCAGAGCAGATTTTGAAAAAATCTAGGAAAACCAAAAGGTCTCAGTCATCTCCAACCTTAGGTAACCCTGAGCAACTAGACTTATTGTCACCTTTTTTCCATTTTAAAGGAAGAGGAACAAGATTCATCTTGGTTGAAACCTACAATCCCTTTTAGTAATTTTCAGATTTTTACTGATCCTCAATCTTCCAAGAAAGCAAAGAGTTTATCTCCTGGAAAAATCCCTTTATTTCACCTCAAATTTGGTAAGAATCCTTTTTAGCCAAGTCCTAGTCAAGTTTTTCCTTCATCTAAACTAGTCAACTTAAAGATGGTAGCCCAAAATCAACCATTAGACTTGATGGATCGAATGGTGGAAGCTAGGTATGCACCTCTACTTTTACCTCAAGCCTTAAATTCTCTCCCTAGTGGAGATTACCAAAAATACTTACCTAGGTTTAATGGACAAGGTGAGACCATAGCTGAGGAGAACTGGGATGTATTTCTCAGCTATGCAGATAATAAGAATATTGAGGCAAAAGATGTGTGGATGAGGATGTTCATATAGAGTCTAGATGGAGAGGTTATAAGATGGTTCAGAGAGTTACCAACAAACTCTATTACTATAATAGAAGAGATTCAGGATCTTTTCATGAGGCAATGGGGTGATACTAAGGATCACACATATTACATTACAGAGTTTGGAGCTCTAAGAAGGAAGAAAGATGAAACTATAGTTGATTTATTTAAGAGGTTCAATAAAATGTATGGCAGAATCCCTGCAGATATTAAACCTTCTGAAACTTCTGCAAAACTCAATTATGCTAATGCTTTTGATCATGAGTTTTCCCTACTCTTGAGAGAAACAAGACTTGTCACTTTACTTAACATGCAAGAGTTAGCATTAGAAGTGGATTCTAATATTCTTACTTCTAATAGACTGAAGGGAAACTCGACTCAATAAGTTGATGATAGAAAGGGTAAGAAAGAGGCATCTCTAGTAGTTTCAACATCCCACTCTGTAGAAGGTAAAATTGATGAGATGGAAAAACTAGTGAAAATCCTAACAACAAAACTAAAAAAATTGGAATTAGAGAAAAACTCAAATAAACCTGTTCAAGAGGGATTTAGAAACCCTAATAATCCAAATCAATTCAGAAGATAGTTTGCACCTTGTTTCATTCCCAGAGAGAGAAGAAATAACGATATACAATGAGAAAGGAGAGAAGCTAAGGATCAAAAGGTGCCACCCCCACTTCAGAATAATGTTACCGATGAAGGAGAAATAGAAGAAGAAGGGTTTTTTGAGGATCGAGATCAAGATATGACTTATTTTGGAGAATAGTTGACTAAAGCTTTTGTGATAGAGGAGGATTTTTTTAACTCAGAATATTATGATGCAGAGGTTTTTGAAACAAAAAATGATTTAAATCTTGAAGTAACTACTGATATATATTAGAATGATCCAAACAAAACCCTAAATTTAATATCAGGACCAAAACAGGTGGTTCAAAATCCTAAAGAGAACGTAATTTTACCTCCTAAACAACATTCTGATCCAGTGCTAGAAACGAAATAGAATAAGCATAACAAAATAAGGTTATTGAAGTTGAAGAAGTGAATAACAGTATGTAGAATTTTAATCTTGAAAATGAGTTGTGCAAAATAAAAAACCTTGTGCCTTTCACTGAGTTGATAAAGAATCCTTCTTACAAAAATTCAGTTTTGAAAATGATTGGTTCAGCAAACAGTCAAGTACCCTCTGATACAATGAATTTACAGGAGGAAAATCCTAAATTTTTTATTAGATCAGCTTTGGCAAAAAAAACTGAAAAGGATGCAAGTGCATCTCCTCCTTTTTACATCACATTAACCATTCATGAGCAAATGATACATAATTTCCTTTTGGATTTAGGAGAATCTCATAATCCAATGCCAAAAGAATTCATGGAAGCTTTAGGGTTGAGCATAACAAAACCTTATGATGATTTGTATTCTTTCGATTGTCGAGCTGTAAAATGTTTAGAAGTGATAAACGATATGGTGGTTAATTTAGCTCAGCTACCAATGAAAAGTGTGATTATGGATGTAGTAGTGGTGGATATCACACCTAAGTTCTGAATGCTCCTCTCTAGATCTTGGGCCAAGAAGGTAGGTGGAAATATACAGATGGACCTAACATATGCAACCATTCCTGTCTTTGGAGGTGAAAACAAAAGGTTGTATCGAGAGTTACAATTTGCTTATATTGTGACTGATGACAAGAATCCTACAAATCATCCATTGTATGCTGTTGAAAAGGATTTGGGTACTTTTATGTTGCACTTTAGTGATGATAATGATGTTTCTGGTATATTATATGTTGAAAAAGAAAAATCAGACAAATGCACTAGGGAACAGGAGGATGAACTTTGGCAAATGTATTTTGATGGATCATCATCTAAAGAAGGTACTGGAGCAGGAGTTGTTTTGATATCTCTTGGTGGTTAAGTCGTAATATTAATGTATAAGTTGGAATTTATTACCACTAATAATACAACAGAGTATGAGGCTCTATTGTTAGGTTTGAGAGTTGCAAAAGATTTAGGTATTCAACATATCTCTATGTATGGCGACGCTGAGTTGGATGTTCAACAAGTAAGGAATAACTATCAAGTAAAGCAATATTTGTTGAAAGTGTATAGGAATGAAGTATGGGATATGATAGACAATTTGTGGCTTTTAATATCACTTATATTCCTAGGGATCATAACCAAACTACTGATTCTCTTTCCCTAGCAGCCACACATTTCAGGATTCCTAAAACAACACAGCTAAAGTATCCTATTGAAGTTAGGCACATACCTTCTGTGCCTAATAATATAAAGCAATGGAGAGTTTTTGAAGATGATTTCGAGATAAAAAGGTTTTTAGAGCTGACAAGTGATTTTTCTAATTCCTTAATTGACCAAGAACAGGATGATGAAATCGAACATTTAGAGGGTGTTGCAGAAAATGAGATTGCTGGTCACAAGATCATTGAGCTAAAAATAATTTCATTCCTAAGGGACGGGTGCCTTTGGAGAGAATTTTTTTAAAGGATAATACCCCTTTAAAACCAGCTATGTAGTCTTCAGAAAAAATGTAATGGATTGTAATATTGGTACCAAGGAGCATCCCAGAATAGTCAAAGTCTCGAGGGCACTCATAACAGAGCAAAGAAATAGGTACATCAAGTTATTAAAAGAGTATGTTGATGTTTTTGCTTGGTCATATGAGGATTTGAAGACATATGATACTAGTATTATACAACATAAAGTGCCTTTGAAACCAAATGTTAAACCTTGCAGGAAGAAATTAAGGAGAATCATTCCTTCTTTATTTCCCATTATAGAAAAGGACGTAAAAAAAATGTTAGATGGTAAGATTATTGTCCCCCTTCGATATTCTTCATGGGTAGCAAATCTAGTACCTGTCAGAAAAAAATAATGGTGAAATCAGATTGTGTGTCGATTTTCGAAACTTGAATAGGTCTTCATTGAAAGATAATTATCCTTTGACAAAGATTGAACAAATATTGTAGAGGGTGGTTGGTGCACAAAGAATTTCAATGGTAGATGGTTTTTCAGGGTATAATCAAATTGCAATGCACCCTGATGATAGAGAAAAGATAACTTTTACTACTCCTTGGGGTACTTTCATGTACGACAAAATGCCTTTTGGATTAATGAATGTTGGATCTACCTTTCAAAGAGATATGGACATAACATTTGTGGGAGAGAGAGATAAGTTTGTAGTGATCTATTTAGACGATATTACAGTCTTCTCACAATATGACGATGAGCACTTAAAACAAACTTTCCTGAAATGCAGAAAATATGGTTTGTCTCTCAATCCCCAAAAGTCACATTTTGTTGTACAAGAAGGTAAGTTGTTGGGTCATTTAGTTTCAGTTGATGGCATAAGGATAGATCCAAAAAGGGTAAAAGCTATTCTAAAAAATTAGTTTACCAAGGAGCAAGAAGGATGTGTAATCTTTTATTGGAAAAATAAATTTTCTGCGTTGGTTCATACCAAATTTTGCTGAAACCATTAAACAGATTACAACCATGTTAAAGAAAGATCAGAAAGTTAAGTGGACTACAAAAGCTAAAAGTTCATTTGAAAATATTAAGATAGCTCTTATGCAAGCACCAATACTAGTAAGTCCTGATTTTACAAAGGAATTTTTGACTTTTTCTTTTGCATCAGAGGATACTTTAGCTCTTGTTTTTTTACAGAACAATAATGATGGACTTGAAGCATTTTTCATCAATGAAGTACACAATGGTGAATCTAGATGATTCACCCTAGCAACTGGTTAGGTTGTATAGATTTTTCCACCAAATCTAATTAGGTCAAGGCAATCTTTCCTAACCGTAAGAAGCTCACCGAGCTCCGAAAACATGTTTCCAAAAGATGAATAATAGCAATGATACCCTTTTGGTTCAACTAACCTTCTTATATAGCTTTTAGGGTTTGCATGTCAGTTTTAGGGTTTGCATGCATGCCACTTTTAGGGTTTGCATGCATGTCACTTTTAGGGTAAGCATGTCACTTTAGGGTTTGCATGCATGTCACTTTTAGGGTTTGTATGCATGCCATTTTTTAGGGTTTTCATGCATGTCACTAAAAGGAACATTTCAAACATAGTGGCAAGACGAGTAGAAAAAATTACTCTTGAAACTCAATTAGAAAATAGTAATCTTGGGTGTAAGCCACCGTGGCAAGGTGAGTAGAAAGAAATGCTCTTGAAGCTCATGTTTTTGGTAGCTCACCAATTTATCTAATTTAATATTTAAAGGAAATTAGGTATTTTTTGTTATATTAGGTAATTTGTCCCCTAAATGTTTGTCAAAATTATTTTCTAGGTAACATATTTGGGAGAACCTTCTGGGAGGTTCCTCTCATTCCAAGGATGGTACTTAGGGTAAACCCTATATTGTTCATGGCACAAGAACATGTCAACAAATCATGAATAGATAATGTATAGCTAATCAACATTTAGCTCACTAAGAGGAAACATGCAAGAAAGTGGGATTTGAACTCCGGTGGTGAGGGTAACAACTTTGTGGCACACCACTTTTGTCCTATAATTTTGAAAAATAGGCACATGTACCTAAAAAAATGTCCAATGATTTCACAGTTTGGTTTTGTGCTCATTTTTGCAAAGAAGGAAAAGAGATGTCCAAAAAAGCCTCTCTTATCCCAAGTAAGATGTGTTTCTTAATCAACAACATAATTTTATAGGGCTTCCAAATGAAGACCACGTGATTTGTTTCACTCTAGTTTCACAAGCATAACCATCCTCGGGGATTGAAGTTTGTGTCATGATGTTCATTTCGCAAGGTCTACCATTAGATGTGTATCTTGCTTCCCCATTAAATATGTCACTTGAGGAATCATTGTATTCAAAAATTCCTATTCATTCAATGAAGTACACAATGGTGAATCTGGAGGATTCACCCTAGCAATTGGTTAGGTTGTATAGATTTCATCACAGAATCCAATTAGGTTAGGGCAATCTTCCCTAACCCGAGCTCCCAAAACGTGTTTCCAAAAGATGAATAATAGCAATGATACCATTTTGGTTCAACTAACCTTCTTATATAGATTTTAGGGTTTGCATGTCAGTTTTAGGGTTTGCATGCATGTCACTTTTAGGGTATGCATGTCACTTTAGGGTTTGCATGCATGACACTTTTAGGGTTTGCATGCATGCCATTTTTAGGATTTGCATGCATATAACTTTTAGGAACATTTCAAAGATAATGGCAAGATGAGTAGAAAACAATACTCTTGAAACTCAAGTAGAAAATAGTAATCTTGGGTTTAAGCCACTGTGGAAAGATGAATAGAAATAAATACTGTTGAAGCTCATGTTTTTGGTAGCTAACCAATTTATCTAATTTAATATTTAAAGGAATTTAGGTATTTTTTGTTATATTTGGTAATTTGTCCCCTAAATGTTTGTCAAAATTCTTTTCTAGGTAACATATTTGGGCGGGAACCTCTTGGGCAGTTCCTCTCATTCCAAGGATGATACATAGGGTAAAGCCTCGATTGTTCAAGGCATAAGGCTCTGTTAACAACACATGAATAGATAATGTATAGCTAATCAACATTCAGCTCACTAAGAGGAAACATTCCAGAAAGTGGGATTTGAACTCCGGTGGCAAGGGTAACAAATTTTTGGGACACCACTTTTGTCCTATAATGTTGAAGAATAGGGACACGTATCTAACAAAATGTCCAATGATTTCACAATATGGTTTTGTGCTCATTTTTGCAAATAAGGAAAAGAGATGTCCAAGAAAGCCTCTTTTATCCCAAGTAAGATGTGTTTCTTAATCAACAACATAATTTTATAGGGCTTCCAAATGAAGACCACGTGATGTGTTTCACTCTAGTTTCGCATGCATAACCATCCTTGGGGACTGAATTTTGTGTCATGATGTTCATTTGGCGAGGTCTACCATTAGATGTGTATCTTGAAGCCCCATTAAATATGTCACTTGAGGAATCATTGTATCCAGAAATATATTTATCTTCTTTGACATGTTTTGACATGCTTTTAATGTGAGAATTTCTCATCATGAACAAGTGCACAATGTTAAATTTGGTAAACTCAATTTTGACATGTTTTTTAATCTGTTCAAAATTCTTATCATGCACAGCTTCACAGCTTGAGCATGAAGCAAGCTTGGCTACTATGCAGAGATAGAACTAGAGGTCATTGTCAAGTAAATTTCATTGTTATTCAATTCATAGTCAAGTATATATAAACATAAATATTCTTTTACACATCTAAATCTAAGATGTTGTTGTGCCCAGGCGGAGGCTCTCAGCATGACAGACGTCTATCTGAGGGGTCTACAGGGGCCGATGGACAAACACATAGGACATGTTTAGTGTCTTATTCTTCATATATGCCATTTTTGGCTAGAGAAATTGTTTACATGTACATTTTCACTAGAATTATTATCTGGCATGTTTTTTAATCTGTGCAAAATTCTTATCATGCATAGCTTCACAGCTTGAGGGTGAAGCAAGCTTCGCTACTATGCAGTGACAGACCCAGAGGTCATCATTAGGTAAATTTCATTGTTATTCAATTCATAGTCAAGTACATATAAAAATAAATGTTCTTTTACACATCTAAACCTAAGATCTTGTTGTGCCCAGGTGGTGGCTCTCAGCATGACAGACGTCTGTCTGAGGGGTCTACAGGGGCTGGTGGACAAACACATAGGATGCCATTTCCAGGTCGATATTGTTTTCATACATTTGAATGGAATTATTGTTTGGAATTCTTTTTAATATGCAGAAAATTCTTATCATGCATAGCTTTATAGCTTCAGCTTGAAGCAATTTTGGCTACTATGCATCCACAGTACTTGAGGTCATCCGACAGGTAAATTCAAATGTTATTAATTTCATGCTGAAGTCTATATAAACATAGATATTCTTGTACACATCTTGATAAGATCTTGTTGTACATAGGTGTTGGCTCTCAGCATGACAAACGTCTGTCTGATGGGTCTACAAGGGCTAGTGGACAAACACATAGGGTGCCATTGTGAGGTAGAGATTGTTTACGTACAATTTGACTAGAATTCTTGTTTGACATGTTTTTTAACATGTGGAATATTCTTATCATGCACAACTTCACAGCTTCAAGCTAAAGTAATCTTGGCTACTATGCAACCACAATCCCTGAGGTCATCATTAGGTAAATTCAGTTGTTATTTAATTCATACTCAAGTCTATATGAACGTAAATATTATTTTACCCAGTCTTTCTAAGATCTTGTTACATGCACAGGTGGTGGCTCTGAGCATGACATACATATGTCTGAGGGGTCTACAGGGGCCGATGGACAAACACATAGGACACACTTAGTGTCTTATTCCTTAGATACGCCATCGCCAAGTAGAGGTTGTTTACACATGTACATTCTGACTAGAAATCTTGTTGGATGATTTTTCTTATTAACTTACATGTGATTTCCATTTTTTGGTTTTGTACAGGTGCTTATAGACATTCTGAAAATAAT
>LPNX010161141.1:46878-68956 GCA_001517045.1 Pseudotsuga menziesii | reverse complement strand
TATATATATATTTTAATACTTGCACATGCATCTTCTTACAAGGTTTGTTGCTGCTGATCCTAATCCACCTTCTGAGACAAGGAGACGTCGTCGGGTGCATCAATATGCTCAAAATGATAGATATGATCCTCTTTATAGTCATCCTAGAGATGTTCCCAAGGAGACTCCTTGGGAAGACAAAATCACTATGCTGACTATGGAAGAGATGAAGGAGCATTCCTCTAGATTGAAGGCAAAACATGAATCTTCAAATCTCTCTTTTGATAATCAACAATGTCTCCAGATTGTTTTGCACAATCTAAATTGTTTGATCGAGACATATCTTGGGGTTGGACCATCAGCCCATATTTTTCATGATATGATGCGTAGGAGACGATTTTCAGTTATGGGTCACCACAAGTTTGAAGAAGTAAAGAAAGTTGTCACAAAAGAAATGGTCTTCTCATGTTTTGACTTGCAGCCTTAAGATAAAAAACGTCTAAAGATCGCAAGATTCAATGATCCTTTGATTGCACCACACATTTATTGGAGGTTCCTGTGTGCATATGGGAAGTTCCCAAATAATGACGAGGCTCCTCAATATTTTTTCAAGATGTTGATTGCAGAGTTTCGGTTTAATATGGACTCCGACTATACAAATACGGGATCCAGTTTCTATGGTGCTGGCAAAGGTCATACAGATGAACAACCTGATGCATGATGAGATGTTCATTATAGGTGTCTGATGCCTTTGTTAGTACAATTACATCCTAGAGTGGTATCTTTACTAGAGGAGTTGGAAACAACATCCCAAATAGAAAGAGGGGTGAGGGAAGAGATACGAGACTGTGTTGGGGCTGCATTGGCAGTGGTGGAAATAGGCCTACATAGTATTTCATCTGCATCTAGTATGGATGCAGGCCCATTTGATGATTATTCTGATGATCACTTGAAAATTATGAGTCGATTAGAGCTTGAGCAGTATGCATCATACTGTAGAGACAATTATAAGCGAGTCGTTGCTCGACAAAATGAAAACAGGGGCATGGTACGTAAGTATGCTATAATATAAGAAATTTAGTATATGAAATCTAACGTTTTTAATATATGAAATTTATGTAGTATACCAAATTCATGAATGATGACGACGTTGATTATACGAATTTGTTTGACCTGGAAGAAACAGAGGCTAGTGGCACAAATATAGATGTTGAGGAAATTCTAGTTTCACAATTTCCTCCAGTGACGCAGGTATGGATATTTCTTTTTGTATATTTTGTCCCCAAATTTGTATATATATGTATACATATATTGAATTTCATTTTGAGTTTTCATCCCACAAAAAACCAAGATCCATTGGTGTTCTGGTTCGAAGGTTTAGATTGATCTCCTATAGATGCAAATCAATAATGGTCCACATTCATTGTATTCAGCAGTTAGTAGTTAATTGAATTCTTGTCCTTCATTGTTGGCATATTGTGAACACATATTCATGTAGTTTGTTGGTGATTTTACCTATTCCCAGTGTTTCTTGCTTATGGGGGTTTCAATTGTAGTATTCTTCAATCAGGTGCTAGCATTGCATAATGTTTTGAGCCCACATGCGTGGACACTTTGAGCTGGTATGCACTAATTTATGACAGTTGGTTGTTAGCATAGTTTTGGGGCTTAGATGATACGGTAAATCTCCCGTCCCTCCATCTAGATGGTTGGTGTGGCAACATTATGGAGTTGAAGGCCTTATTTCACACTTTAGACTTCCATCATGTCTTTAGAGAACAAAATAAGAGGGCAGACAATATATCCAAGGAAGTGCTCCCCATGGTTGTGGGCCTACTTTCCTTCACCGAAACTTATGAGGAAATAGATATTGGGGAATACAAGCTACAAATATTCTAGAGCAAAGCTTGTACCTCCTACTCTTCAACCTTTTGTTTGCTTTATCTTTGAGTATGGATGATTGAGTCTTTTAGCATCATATTGGATGTCTTGAGGATGACATTGTTTCTCCTCTCACAATATTGATATTAGGACACTTCACTGAGCACTTCCTTGGATATAATAAACTGGGCTATTTATGTTTCCTCCATAGACATGTATGGATGGTCTATCTTGTAAAATTTGGTTGAGGAAAAAAGGAGTGTACCATCCATTTGGACGTTCCCCTTATACAGTGATGACAAAAGTATATATAAATCTATGTACCTTAAGAGAGAGAAAAGTCTTAGGTCTTGTTGGTCCTAATTGAATGTTTGTCCACCTTTACGGTTCACTTTTTTCTTGTGGTTGTTGAGTCATGGTCCTATTCTTACTTGGTCCTAGGGTTATCTCCATGTGTTCTCAGCCTGTTATCTCACTAGGATTTTTGTTATCGTTGGTTTCTCCAGTAGGGGTTATCTCCTCTACGATCTGATTTTCTCCTCTTACCTGTGGGTTTGTCTCTTGGGTTTTCCTTTGTGATTTCACTCCACGATTTTACCTCCACGTCTTATTCATTTCAGGGGCTAAGTTTTACCTCTGTGAAATGTTCATTCATGATCTGTGATTTGTTCATTCAAGCTTTGAGTTTTAACTTTGCGATTTATTCTTTCTTCATGGGCTGAGCTTGAACTCTGCATTTTCTTTATTTATGTCTCATATTGTAAAGTGAATCTCTGCATATTTGTCAGCCGCTTACCTCACAATGTTTCTTAGTGTGAATCTCTGTGTTTTTCTAAGTTGCTTACCACACGATTTTCTTAGCTTTAGTTCTTATGGGTTTTTCTTTTGTGTTGGGTTCTATCCCTAGAGTGACTATGAGTTCAACTTTAGGAGTATGCGATTTGGGAGTGCAAAGTGTTTAATTTGGGAGAAATTAGGGAGTGTGCTTTGTGGAGCACTTTTCACAAAGGAAGGAGAATTTTTCTTTTGCCTTGAAGCACACTCCCAAGTCGATTTGATTCGATAGTGCAGTTTTGAAGGTGTGCTTTTCTGAAGTGCACATTTGGAACGAGGGTGTGGGGGGTGGATTCCTAGTAACCCTAATAGGGATGCAATGACAACTAAAGGTTTGGGTAATATCCTCCTAAGTTGCCCTTATATTTGAAGTTCAATATTTTCTATAACTAGATCAATCTATATAGGGCCATCAAATAGCTAGTAGGATAGTAAAAATGAAAGGTCCATTCATGCAACAAAGGGAAAGACATCCCACATAGTCAAGGGAAGACAATCTTTTCTTGATTTGAATCTTAGAGAAGGATTTACATGCTTTTCTAAGTGCTTGATTCTTATCCCTATTGGTTATTCCTCTACTAGTATAAGGGGGGTGGTATGATAAAAACAAGGTTGTGTGCTATCAAAAGGCCCTCCTGATATGCGTAGTCATGATAATTTTCAACATCGATGTACATATGTAGGGGAGGTAGTATTGTATTTCCTAGAGTTGTACAATTATCTCTCTTAAGGTTTTTGGGGCATGTAGCTGATGTTTTGTTGCTCTTGGGAGCTTTGGATTAAGTACCAAATGTGCCCAAAAGGGCATTTGCAACATTGGGTACATGGGAGTATTTAGGGAGCATGTTACCTGATTTTTGTGGTTTTGAGGTTGTGTTTCAGTTTGGAACTCCAATCAAGAGGATGCTCCTCAATAGACAATGAGTGGCAAGATTCTTCCAACCAATTAAATTGTTCATAGATAGAGAGTGTCTTAGAGCTCCCAACCAATTAAATTGTTCATCTAAGCACCAAGACTACAGAGGGAAACATGATAGATAGAACATGTGCCAATATTATTAGCTTTTGTAGGTCTCCCACTGTTTATTCATTTGTCATAGATATGGGTTAGTTTTTCTGTTAGGACAACTCCATATCTTATGATAATCTTGGATCCATGCTATAAATTTTTAGGGAAGAATTTGAATAAAGTATTATGTCAAGGAAAAGATAGTAGGATTGATTTAAAATTAACTTGATTGTTATTATTGCCTTATTTACAGCCATTTGAAGACATTGACATGATGAATACTAACCTATCCTTTGTTTGGAATCATGTTGGCTTGGGTATCATATGGATTTTTGGAAGGAAATGATGGCAGGCAAAAATCTCTTGGCATGGCATGTGATCTATTTATTTCCCTTGATTTTTTAAAATGTATTACAGTCTATTAGTTAACTTCTTGCTTATAATTATTATGATCTGTTAAAGATCATATCATCATTGTATTGTGCATTAATGTTATAATCACCTCATATATGATTATATATGATATACTAAACTCAGGAGCTTACTACTAGCATCAAAGTTTTAATTTCAACTTCAAAGGTTGTTAAGTTGTGTTAGTGGCAATATTTTAAGGTTCTCTGAGCAGAATTTTGGATAAATTTATACATCTAGCTTATTGTGTGATTGTGGAGGCACTTTAGAAACAACTATTGTAGGTGATTTCAATGCATATTTTGCTTTAAATTTGAGGACTAATTGGGAACAAGGTTGGAGTTTCAACTTTCAATTAACTAATTATGCATCCTATAACCACATCATTCATAAAAAAAAGGAATTTGAGTATCATATAAGAAATTCAATTATTTATTTATAGAATAGTCAGAAATGCCAATCTACAAGAAGGGTTTGTACATCTCATAACCCTTCTTTTCTTGTATCCCTGTTAGGTTGTTCATCTTTCTTCCATTTCATCTAGATTTTCATAATTTGTTGTGACCACTATTTTATCTTTGTACTCTTTGTCCCATTTTTGTCTTGAGTCACCTCAAATGTTACCTCCACATCCCCTTTCAATTTGGAATTCGTGTGTAATGCAAGCCTCTGTTTTCCCTACAGTCATTTTCCCCTTTTGGTTGTCAGTGTATTTGTGGTTACATCAGTGATGTAGTTCCAGACGCACTTCTATTTAATTTTGCAAGTCGCGCTGCTTTTCTTTGACAAGTCTATGTTATGCCTTACCCTTCCCTCCACTACCTTGCCATATTTATATTTCATTGTATTCCTGTATATTTCATAATTATAGTTTCTACAACATTGTCTCTTACATGATATATAAGTGACCCATTCTTGTAGTTACCCTACTTGCTGACTATCATAATTCACTGCTTCTCTTGAAATATTTGTTTTTTGTATTTCTGCTGCATGGCTCTTATCATTAACTACACCCCTCTATATCAATTTTGATTTGCTTATCTGGTATTAACATGCTAGTTATTTGATGGACATGTAAATTCTCTCTGATGGTCTTAACATCCCAATTTCCATTGTAATATTAAAGCCACCGATTACTGCAATCATGATTAACTTGTTGTGATGATCCATGAGCTTTAAGAAAGGTAGGGATGTAGGCATGGAAGCCCTTATTTTGAACCAAGGCACATAGCAAATATCAAAGCTTATGATTTACCATGTATCCTATCCTATCACATGATACAAAACCCCATGGCTCATGGATTTCCATGGATGTTTAAATGCCTCTATAATAAAAGTCTTGTGTCCCATTCTTGAATGAGTCTTTGAATTATAAACCTCATAAATAATCTAGAACCTCAATCATGGCCTTTTCAGTCATAGTTAAATGCAATTTTTTGTGTCTATGTAATCATATGTGATGTTTTGCACCCCCCACTCATTGCAGACTAATTCACCTTCAGGATATTGAACTCCTACTTTCTCATTGTTTGACAAGAAAGGTGGTGAACTGAATGTTAATCCTAAAAATCCTTATCAGGTAAGTCAGATATATGTATAATTTTCTATGTTAGGATTTTGGTGATGCATGCTTGGAGGATTTTTCTTTTTGTTAATGTTGTAGGGTTGCATTAATACTAATAATAGTCCCATTTAGGTCATGATAATTAAAGCAAGTTTCAAGATTATTATAGATCATGTGGATGTTTTACTATTATTTTTCCATCTAACTTGTTTTTGATATCTCAAATATTTGGCAGTTCGTCATCATCTGGGTTTTACGTGAATATTTAGAGTATGATATGAAGATTCCAAAACCTCCAATAGAGATTGATTTTGAACGGGTTGTGGATGATTTTGTCTACATCTGTTTCTTTATTGGCAATGATTTCTTTCCACACATGCCTACATTGGAAATTCATGAGGTTTATATGTAGAGATGTTACACCTCCTATATTCTATTTGAATTCCTTAAATAGTCACTGAATAAATATTATCTAAATTTACATTCTGTTTTGAAATTCATTTCAGTTGAAATGCTTGGAATATTTTTATGTCCAAGCTGATTGTTGTTCTAAATTCTAAGCATGATTATCTCTATTGTGTAGATAGTTTATTATAGATATGTTTTTACAGCTCACATTCTCTGTTTTGGTTCTGTGAGAATATTCTCGAGGAAGATAATTTGTTGGTGGCTATTTTCTATTTTACAGGGTTCAATTAATTTGCTCATGGTTGTATACAAGAAAGAATTCAGTGCAATGGGTGACTATTTGACAGATGCAGGTGAGGTATTATGACACTGATTGCATTTATTATATAATTTTTGTTGGCAAATATTATGTTGAACGAAGGACTTCACTATATGTTACTAGATATTGTGATATTTTCACTTTTGTCTTCTAAATCTTGCCATCTGAAGTTGTGTGGCCTTTGAAATTTTAATTATCACTTGAATTGCAAGATCTCATGTCCCCAGATTGATGGAAATGATATGGAGTTGATCTTGACCAGCTTTATCCAATTGCTGGCATTAAAGTTGTATAACGTTTTCTCTTTTTGAAATTTCAAATGCACATGGATTTTTATAAAGGCTATAGGACATCTCCTGTGTCTAAAATTACTGAACATCGAATGAAAGGGTGTTAATAGGTTTGAATACAGCTAGCATTTCTAGCTAAGCTGATATCACACTAAAATGTGGAACATTTTATCATGCAGGTAATATTGGACAAGGTGGAGCATTTTATTCAGGATGTTGGAACATAAGAGGATAGGATTTTTCAAAAGCGAGGTCATATTCACGAGGTACACATTTAGGTTATATGAAATTATGAAAACCTTTGTCAGTTGTACATATTTGGGCCTTATTTTGAAAAAAAAATAGCTATACATTTTTTAACTATTCAATAACCCCCACTGAGGATAGCACCTTTCCATTAGGCCAAGCTGTGAGCTTAAGAACATTTTGAATAGGAACTCTATGCCATATGAAAGATGGAAAATGGGTCAATAGCTATTTTTGTGGAGCATTTTATTAGGAAATACACTAAGCCAAGGGAAATACTTTGTTGAAACTTTGGAAATATTAGGAAATACATGTATTTTACATGCTCACACACATTTTACATGTATTTTTATATATGCATATACAGCCATATTGTATCCAATTTGTTCTCATATATGTACATATATCTATCTATATCCTGGTAACTTTAGATTCTCACTGATAACTAGATGAATTATCATAGTTGACTTCTGTTAATTATTTGATTACTAGCAACATATTAGGTGAGACTAACCTAAGCTTCTTATAAACTTTACGCTCGTTTCCTTTATATCCAAATGAGGGCATAAAATCTGCTCTACAGAATGAAATGATTGTTACTACTTTTGTTTTATGGGAATGACCCATCTCCTGAAGGATGTAGAAAAGTTCCCAGAAAATTACAAGAAATGGATGCCAACAAACCATTCCTAGGGAGTTCTTGGAATGGTCAGTATTTTAGAAATGGTACTAATATTTTCTATAAACTTTCTTTTTGATCCCTTTGATACCTTCATCATAATGAGCAGCATTATCCACTCGGTGTAGTTCAGACACATTACTCTTTTGTACTCGCCATTTTTTATGTTCAGGAAGATATTGTAGATTCTCCATGTATGTTGTTTCCACTGAAAATTCCTTCCATAATACCTTCAACCCCCACCCCCCAACATATTTAGTGAGTGGTCTATTCCTGCTGCCCCTTACAAATCTTTAAAGACATTGGAATTAAGTTTCCTTATAACACTCATGCTATTTCCCAGATGCATTTATGCAGTTAATTCTCAATTCTCATGATTTTAAATGCTTGAATCAACAATTCACAATTCATTGCAATGATATAAAATATGTTTCAAGGCACACTCTCTTTGTTTTCACTCTTGTTTCCCCACTCTGTTAGAACTTATCTTATGCAGGTAACTATGTTGGTACATAAGTTATAAGTTATATCATGTGTAATCACATGTAGCTAGGACCAACAGTAGAATTTTCTGTCTACTAGAATAAGGTGCAAGATATTACATGTTTGTAACCAAGTTTTCATAATTTGGCTGCTAGCTAGACTGGTGGAACATTGTTTTTTTCTCTGTTCATGTGCATGCACTAATGTGTATTGCTAATCACATGGTTTATCACGTCCTGATATAACCAGAATGCCCAAGCTACATGATTTTAGGTAACCAAATTAGTACTATTACATTGTCATCTTTTGATACATGCAACACTGTTGATGTTGATGATTGTCCTTTCTGGTATTACATAAGTCTCTTTCTCTGTTTCCTTGTTTGACCATGAGATACTCAAAGTTGTGTATTGATCCTTTTTACCATTATAGAGGACTCTGTAAGTTAGGTTCTCAAATTCTTAAAGGGTTCTAGCTCAATGGAAGAGCGCCTGCCTTACAAGCAAGAGGCTAGTGGTTCGATTCCTCCATTCCCTAATGATATTATAATATCGGTTAAATACTAAAAGCAATTAAATTAGTGACCAAAATATGAGAGACGCGAAACTAGGCATTAAAAAGGATGCAACACATGGCATTAATGATGAAGCCAAACATGGCGTTGATATGGTAGCAAAATAAGACGTTACTTTGGATGAAAAACGTGGCGCTATATAGGAAGAAAAATATGGTGCAACAATAGAAGAAATATTTGGCGTCATTTTGGTAGCAAAACATGATGCAAAAAAGGAAGAAAAAATTGGTGCAAATTTGGAAGCGAAAATTGGCACATATTTGGAATTAAAACATGGTGTAAAATGGGATGCTAAAGTGGTAGAAAAAATGGATGCTAATTTGGATGCTAACATGGTGCTATTAAGGATGCAAATATGGAGCTAAAGGGGGTGTCATTTAAGAAGTGAAAGCGAAAACTCACTAGGAAGCAAAGAAGGATGTTATTTAGGAAGCAAACCTCGACGTTGTTTAGGAAGCAAAGTTGGGCGCTATTCTGGAAGCAAACATTGACATTGTTTAGGAAGCAAAGTTGGATGCTATTCTAGAAGCAAAAAAAAAGAGATGCTATTTTGGATGTCATAAATGACAGTATTTAGGAAGCAAAAAAGATGTTTTTTGGGATGCTTTAAGTTTTGTCCATGACACGTCCTATTTAGTGTCTAGTTTAACCACTCAATGTAAAAAAAATTACACTAAAAAGGTGTTACAGAGAGAAATTCCTATGGCTTGGGGTACCACAACAGACAGCTTGACTCTAGAAATCAATCATTTCCAATATGCAATAGAAATTAAATGTCTAACACTAAAGGATGAGACCTCGTACCTTATTCTGGATGGTTGAAGTAGATCCCCGTTGAGCTTTCCAACTTCAGCTTGAATTGATAGATTACTTCCTCAACAACAAGTAAATAATACACACATTCTATATATCATGGTGTTAGATCTATTCTAGCATATATAATCAATAATGTATAAGCATTTGACATAATCCCATGGATAAAATATTCATTCAAACACACATTATTAGACAAGAAAAGATATTTCTATTAATATAAATCAGAGATTACAATAGATACAACCTCTGTCGGCACGTCTGCGAATAGGAGAAACTTAATCCCCCACTTGGGCCTCCACCACTTCAATCCTCCATCTCTCGATAACAAGCTCACAAGCAAAAGGAAATATTGGGAAGAACACAAAAGTGCTCCAAGGGACAAAGGGATGCAGAATCAAGCATAAGTTCCGGCAACAATGAACTATAGTTTCTTTGCTATCAATTCTCTCTTATGCCTTCAATGTACCAAGGAGCTCCTTATATAGGTTTTCAAAGGGGTAATGAAAGTTTGAATCTGAGTGATCTCAAGGCATATGGAAGGCCAGGAGTCAAGTGAGTCAGATCCATGTCAAGGAAAACTCCAAAAGGATTTGGATTTTGTACACATCCCGATGTATGCGGTTTTAGTGGTCAAACCTGTGTATATACACGATTATAGGTTTAAAAGTCGTGTGTATCATTTTTCACATGTTTTTTAGGGATGGTCAGGAAAAAATCAAAGGACAAAAAATGGTCCAAGGGGTCTAAGGAGTTTGCAGTGGGATAGGGGAAGGCCATACAAAGTGTGATTCACATGGAGTGGTGAAATTAGCTATAACAGATGCCCCCTAATGTGTGAGGTCAGAGGGGTCATACAATGGCCAAAATGCATTATAAGTCCATCCTAGAATTTGAGTGATGAAGGATCCCAAATGGAAGACCATCCACCCAATCAGCATAGTACAATAATACAACTCTGCACATAACTGCAAATACATATAGTAGTCTTGGATACATAAGAGTACAATGGCCATGAATAGGCATGATACAAGATATCACATAAGTGGTCATCGCCACGTACAATATACATATATCAGAATCTCCATGATGAATATATACAAAGGACCATGATCTCCATAATGGCTGAAGATATATAACAGATCAAGATCTCCATAGTGGCTGGAAATGTCTGACATATACTGGAATCAAGTCACAAGAGATGAAATCTCATGAACACTGGCACGATCAAGGAGGTAGCATATAAGAGATGCCACCAATCTGAAAAGTCTTCTACACAAACTGCTATGAGTACATGTCCTACTATGTGAATAGAGGTGTCGAGGTCGAACATAGTAGTCCATTATCTGATTATCGGCCATTGATGTATACCGTTAACTGACGAGAGATCACACACCGATAATGAAAATGGGAATCAAGGTACTAGAGTGCAAACTAATAAGTGTGAATAAATGTGTTGAGGTCGAACACTTGAGAGGATCCATTGATAAGGGGACATTGATGTATTCCCAAATACTGTCGATGGCGAGAGAACCTGTCACTGATGACTGCAAGTCTCAAGGCACTCAAAATGACTCTAGATTCCAATCCCAAAATAAATGATCTGAAGTCGATGGGATGAAATCGGCTGGAAGGAGGGAATTAAGGAATCCCCCATCATCCAACACAAGGTACTCAGCAAAGCTGTATAATGTGGAAGGACTCGATCATAAGGTGCACGAACCAGTAATTGTACCGGGAATGGCCAACATGCAAAGTCAAGATAACTGAGGAATGGCTGACTCAGGCTTCAACTTCCTTTGAACAAGGGAATAACGACATATGGAGACCAAATAAAGGTAGCATAGACTCGATATACAAACTGGGAGATCTCTGCGACACAGGAGGCATCGACAGAGGCTCCATAGGGACTGAAAGCTTAAGCAGTCGGTGGAGATCAACTCAGATAAACAAGTACAGCTCCTAAATTTAAACTATAAACCCAACCAATGGATGTGATATACAGTGCTCTGGTCGAAGGAAACACGACTCGACAGCTGCCAAATATAACATCTTTCCTTGTTCAGCTTTTTGGTTTTTTGTTTTTTTTTTTGGACTTTTTCAATTATTTAAAATGCTTGAAAAAGAATAAAATGAATTTATAGTTGTATACTATGAGGAGACGAGTGTCATCAGGGAAAACAAACTATTTCCAAGCAGTGGAACATACCTATGCTCAATGCAAGGATACATGTGTAGGATATTGACACTCGGGGGAAAATCCCCTCCCGGTAAAAAGGGAAACAAGCTGTAAAGGATATAAAAAATGGCTCTACATGGCTAGACATGAGACAAGATCGGGCTATATGGCTGAAACGCAATGTTAGGGGAGCCAGCATAAAGCTCAATAAGGCAGGAAAAACTCATGATAATGCATTCACAGCTTGACATGAAGGAGTCATGAGGGAAATAGGCTAGCAAAAGATCAAGAGGAGTATGAGGCTCTTGTGAAATGTCATGGCATTACTATACAATGGCATCCCACACCCTAAAGGACAAAACATCAGCATGGGCACCAAATGAAAATAAGGCGCTAACTAGGGTACCCATGTAAGGTGAAGCTCTACCACTCATATCATGCCACTTCTAAAATAGTAAGAAGGTTCTGCGACATAATAGAGTGGGTTCGTACCTAAGGTCATGATGAGATGGTCATAAGGCCATACTATTGACATTGGGTAGGATAGTAGGCTTGGCATCACTCCACCAGGCCTCCCGGCCTCAGATGTTCTATGCAGTGGAGTGCATGAGACCCATGATTTATGAATGGAGAACTACACTACTGAGCAACATGAAAGATCATCTCAGTGAGTGTAAGGCAGGAAGAGTGTAGAACTTCGAGTTCAGCAGTATTTTGAGCACGTTTTTCTTCAAACGTGTTCCAGGATTGAGCCCCAGAGTGGATGTTCCTCTTTACGGCGTTCGAGATATGGCCCAAAGGCATTGGGAATATGCTATGCACAGACTGGGGGGTGGTAGGGTGGCCAACCCCTATCCAGCTGACTTCTTTCCGTGGTGGTGACTATAGATAGTTACCATCGATGACTACCCCTTTGTGGGAATAGATTTATGGGGGGACCCGGACATGCCGCTACCACTAGGATCAGCATATGGTGATATAGGTAACGAATCTCGACCCTCTCTTTTTTAATTTTTGATTTTTTTTTTGTGTTTTTTGATTATATGGAATCAAAAGACATATTTTACATGACAATACATAGTGACATCTACCATTTGTGTGCAGATGTGGGACCATGACAGCCATAAGGCTTCCCTCATCATAGACAGAGGGGAAGAGGAGATGACATCACGGGTGTGGATGTGGAATGGATGCTCCAGAGCATTCATACCAATTTTGTGAGATTGACACATAGGGTTCCCATGGCGCAAGTCGAGGACTTGCCTGAGGCTATGCAGCGGCGGGTGGTGGGTGTACCACGTGCATGGGTGCGATTATTCCGTCGGCTAGCGAGAGCCGTAGTGACTTTCCATGATCACAACCCTCCTCCTCCTCCACAGGATTAGATACCTGGGAGTGTATACATTTTGTACTACCGTGTATTATATGTTGGTGGCTCGAGAGCCCCAATTTTGTATCATGACACTATGTATTATCACATTTTGGATGTATATAAAAAGTTTTATAGTGATCAGTTTATTTATTTACATGTGTAAAAATTGTGTTTGTGATGAATTTATTGTGAATGAAACAAATGCCAATCTAACACGTAGTTAGCATATGAGTCAACAAATTGATTATTAATTCTTGGAATGTGTATGTATGTTATATTGTCAAATTGTTGTTCTAGTAATCTCACACGTAAGAATATTCTTAATAATGTCGGATCTATAATATGGTACAAACCATTAAGTTGTGACACTACTAACTCTGAATCAAGACGTACCTCAAGAGAGAGAACACCATGTGAAATGGCATCCCGTAGAAGCTTAATAACGGCACTATATTTAGAAACATTGTTGGAAGATGGCCATAGACATATGCCTCCTGAAGACAGTACCTGGCCCATAGGAGTATAAATCACCCAAGAAGAAAAGGCTGAGTGTTGAGTGTGATGGATTGCATCATCCGTGAATCCTATGCAGGTGGAAGATTCCATTGACATCTGCCAAAAGAAATGGAAAATAATCACAAACCTGATCACGATAAGAAAAAGACCTAACTATGCAAAACTGTACAATAATATACAATAACCGGACTTGGATGAAAATCATGCATAGTACTTCTTAAGATAGATCCCATTACTAGGCTCTGCCAAGGCTATTCCCTCGTAATCCACTAACTCATAAGCACCCTTCTCTAAGACACGTTTGACCACGTAAGGACCACACCACATGGGATTAAATTTTCCTACGCCCAAGGGTTCTTTTAGTTGATCCCACAAAAGGACCAAGTCTCCCTCACTAAACCTCCTTGGATGGACAGACTTATCATACTGGACCTTTACGCAATGTTTATTGACCTCTAGAGCCACCAAGGCATCCTGACGCTACTCATCAATTAGTTGCTCAAGGTGGACCAAACGCTCCTCCAATGGTGAATTTTCTGGTAATAGTTATATAGCTAGTTTCAAAGAAGGAATATTGCATTCAACTGGCAATATCGACTCCACTCCATGTACAAGTTGATATGGAGAAAAACTCGTGGCAGTCTTAACAGCGGTTCTATATGCCCACAAAGCAGGTTATAACATAATGTGCCAATTATTCTTACTTTGTGCGATGGTTCGTTGGAGAATGGATTTGAGTGATTTATTCACTGCTTCAACCTGTCCATTTGCTTGAGGGTAGTAAGAGGAGGAATGCTCTTGCTTGTACCCTAACTTTGATGCCAACTCTTCCATCATATGATTCTGAAAGTGTGAGCCATGGTCAGTGAAAAGCTCTTTCGGAATTCCAAACCGAGTAATAATTTGGTTGAATACAAAGTGGGCGGATGTCTCACCATCAGATTTAACTGTAGGTATAGCCTCAGCCCATTTCATGAAGTAATCAACAGCCACTATAATATGATGGTTCCCCCCAGTCGAAGCTGGGTTGCAATCCATAAAATCAAGCCCCCACTTAGTGAAGGGGCTGGCGGTGATAATGGGATGTAACAGGGCAGGTTTTGAGTGCATATTACATGCAAACACCTGGCAAGGGTGGCACCTCTTGACTGCATCTACACAATATTTAAATATTGATGACCAGAAATAACCCACTCTTAATATCTTTTGAGCTGTAGAAAGCCCAGATAATTGACCACCACACACCCCTTCGTGGCAATCATTCAGCACTACCTTTGCCTCTTCATAAGTTAAACAATGTCATAAAATGGAATCTACCCCACGATGTTACAAAGTGTTATCCACTATGAGGTAGTTCTTGGACACGTGATGTAATCATCGTCGTTCATCTCACGAGAGGTGAGTAGGGGTATTCAATGTTTGTAAATATATTATGATATCCCCATACCATGGGTCTAAAGTTGAGATTAAGAAGATGTGTTCATCGACAAACGTATCTTCACAAACCAACTCCTTGGCCTCACTCAAGAAATACAATATAAGCTCTGCAAAAATTAAAGACTTCTTCGAGTTTTTCGAAACAAATTCGAGATCGAATTCTTGCAGAATGAAAATCCATTTATTAAATTTTCCCCCAAACATCCTTCGAGTGAGGATGAATTGAAATGGATTGACATGGGCTACAACCAAGGTTTGGCGAAGGAGAATATAATGTCTCAATCACTGAACTGCTTGTACAGTAGCTAAAGCAAGCTTCTCGACATGAGAGTAATGAATATCTGCATCAATAAGGTTCTGGCTCAAATAGTATATGACATGCTCTTGGAGCTCCTCGTTCTCTTGAACCAAAACCATACTAATCATCTCTAAGGACATGGCCACATATAATAGAAAATCGTGGCTATAGTCCGAGGGAATAATCACCAGGGCCGATGCTAGGGATCGCTTGAGTGCATCAAAGGACTCCTGGGCTCTCTCATCCCAACAAAAGGGGGTGTCCTTCTTCAAGAGACACATGAAGCCTCTAGTCAAATTGGCAAAATTGACAGCAAATTTTTGTAAGAAGTTTTCCATGCCTTGCAAACACTGAAGATGATGAATATTCTTCGGGGGAGACAACTGAAGTATTGCCTCAACCTTCAAAGGGTCAACTCTTTTGCCCTCTTTAGAAATGATGAATCCTAACAAATGACCTGACTTCACACAAAAGATGCACTTATGAGGATTTAATCTAACCAAATAGTGTCGGCATCTTTCGAATACAAATCTCAAGTGATAGGGATGACACATTCTCATACAAGAATGAGCAGCAAGGTCATCCAAAAATACTTTGATAATTGACTTGAGATTGTGGAAGATCAAGGTCATTGCCCGCTGAAATGTAGCTTCGGCGTTTTTAAGGCCGAAAGGAATTTTTCGATATGAAAAATTTCCCCAAGGACAAATAAATGCAGTCTTATGTTGGTCCTCAAGTTTAATTTGTATATGATTATACCCAAAAAATCCGTCCATAAAGGAAAAAACCTCGCTACCCACACACTCATGCAAAATCTGATCAATAAATGGTGTGGGGAAATTGTCCTTAGGACAGGCAGGATTCAAATCGTGGAAATCAGTACATATGCAAATCACTCCCTACTTCTTATCCATCAGAATGGGGTTTGAAACCCAATCCATGAAGGGAATGGGATAGATAAAACTAGATTTTAATAGCTTTTCTATCTCTACCTTAATCGCGGGTGCTTTCCTCGGATTCACCGCACACAATAGTTGTCGAACAAGCTTAGCATTGGGGTAATTCTTAATCTTGTGCTCGACAATATGAGGGTCCATACCTAGAATTTCATCGTAAGACCAAGCAAAGATATCATGGAATTCTTTAAATAGCTCGGTGTATTTTAGAATCTCAGCATGGGAACATTTCACCCCAATATAGACATTCTCTATCCTTCCAGGATCACGAGAGATATTGATAGGAATCATTGAAGATATGTTCGCCATGTTTTCTTCAGCCATCTAATAAGGAGAGATTAATGGAACCATAGGACTACCAACTCTCAGACTAAGAACCGCCCTAAAGTCCTCACACTCCAAGTGGTCAAGCTCGGGAAGAAAGTAAGATCTATGATGGAGTTCCTCCCATGGTGGCTCAACTCCCGACATAGCCTCAATAATCGCTTCATCTGAAGGGAAAATCGTATCAAGGAAGTCATGCGTGTGAGAAGGCTGTACTGGCCATGCTGGCAGCACATAAGGGTCCTCCTCCTCCATTTGTGAAGAGGAAGGACTAGGCTCTGCAACACACTCGATATCAACTTGATAAGCTATCATAGTTGTAGGCAGCGACACGTCCGTCACGATGGGCCTACTCAGAGTACTCGGTGTAGGAAGAATCTAAGGATCTTCCATATGACTCATGTGAAAAGACACCGATCTCATAGATTTCAAAGCCTCATCGGAACTAGAACCTATCATAAGAATTGGTGCAGGACAACTAAAGCTTCCCATGAGGGATGGATACATGCCTACACCCACACTCCCAATTGCCGGCTGAGAGTGCTCAACGATTGGGATCGAAGCTCTCAAAGATGCAGTAACATACAGATTCTTGAATGTTATTTGATCAATTATGACTATCTTCTTGTTATGTGGAAAGCATACAATGTGAAATAGGGAAGAAGCAATGGCTTGCATACTGTACATCCAATTCCTACCCAGCAAGAGATTGTAGTCAAGGGGCGCATCAACCACCTCAACCTCTATCGCAATGGTCTTTCTTCCCAAATGGAATTTAAGGGAAGGAAGGATGTCGTGCAGCCTAGACAATCTCCCATCAAACGCAGTTAACATGGTCACTGATTTAGATAGCTCAGGGGAACCTAAACCCTTCCAACATGATAAAGACATCATAGAAGTAGAAGCACCTTCCTCAATCATAGTGCACTTGACGATAATATTAAGACATTCTACGTGAATCAAAAGAGACACATAGTAAGGCAAGCAAGGCTGAAGTACTGCGGTTTCAAATTTAATCACGAAGGAAGAATCATCATCATTCACACCAAGGGTAGAAAGAAATGCCTTCCTTTGTGAAGGACAACTCTGAAGCACTTCCAATGCAGACATCACACAAGGAGTGTGGCCCAAATCTTTGACAACTGAATAGTTCTGGGAAGCTCGGGCATTAGGATTGTGCCCCGAATGCTTAAGCACTTCCTTAGGAATGTGAGGTGTAGCTTTAGGTTTATCCACAGGTTTCCCAATACAAAAAGGAGACCTTGGTGGATAAGGCTCTTTTTCTGCACTAGGTTGTGATGAACCATAATCTTTCGCACAGGTCACAACTTTCGCAGCATAGACCATGTTAATGCAACCATGACCACTACCCTCCATGGGATCTTGATTAGCACCAGATTGGTCATGGGACGTCGAGTTCATATTTTTATTGTGCGCTAAAGGGTTAGTTAGCATAGCTGGGCCCTGTGCCAAGAACCTCGAAGCTTCATCAATATGAGGACACAAGTAAGTGATGTGATTGTCCTTCCACAACTTGCAAGGGAACTTAACCTTACATTTAGCTTGCTTGTCCCCCCCAGCATTACGACCGTTCTTGTCATTATTATTAGCATTCTCATTCTTATTCCCACCCTTAAGATTATTCTTCCCCTTTTTTCTATTCCATCCAAACTGTTGGTTACCCTTTTGGTCCGACGATTGCACAGAAAGTACACTTGTCGTTTGGGCGGGTTGAGACAAACCCGTAGCTTGTCCCAAAGTAGATTGGTTGATTGACAATTGACTAACTTGTTTTGCAACTGAATCTACAGGTTTCGCACTTGCACAACCTACAATGCCATCGGCATGTGGTCTAGGTTTGACTTTGGGGTCGAAACTAGAATGCCGAGCATTGGGAATAATCTCATATAACAAACCGGACTGAGCATAAATCAAGTCCAATTCCTGCACCCTAAAAATCGCTTGTTCCTCATTCTGAACTCCGGATGTAGAAACATCCTTCGCTATATATGGAAATAACAACTTAAGGAACCATTCGAGGAGGAATTCTAGCAGTATAAAGGCTTTAATTAACCTCTTTCGTCTATGCCACTCTTGAATATGATCCAAGATATGTGTGGCTTTATCCTGCCGAAATGTTGATAAGAGTTCAATACCAACGTTATAGCGCACTGGTAGCTGGAAGTGGTTAAGAAAATTCATTGCAAGGTCGTCGAACAAAGCGAATGCTACCCTAGGTAGCTCTATATACCATTTCGCAACAGGCCCTGTAAGGGTGCGTTGAAATAGTCTCAAACGGATTGAGTCCTAATGTAAGGAATTCAAAGAGCACCATAGGTGAAATGTAGTAACGTGTTCGCTCAGATCCTCTCCCGGTTTGCCTTCGAACTTAGGTATGTCCAAGGGAATCTTAGTAGGGATAGCTGGCCAAGCCGGGTCATGAGCTACATGATCGTTCATCAATCTTGACAAGTCAACAAGATTCAACGTCATGAAGAAAGGGAGACTAGGATGATGAGGTTGATGGACCACTCCTTGATTCATATAGGTCTGATTACCACCATGGCCTTGGCCATAGTGCCCTCCTCCTATTTGACCTATATAGGGTGGCATGGAAGCACCATAGTGTGGTGGCCCTTGAATATTAGGAGCTACAAAGCCGTAGTTCAGAGAATAAGCAAGTTGTTGATACCCGCCCCCATAAGGTGAAGAACCATGTCCATACTGCATCCCATAATAGGGTCCATAAGTCATCGCATGAGATGTACCATGAGACACGCCGTAAGTAGGAACATACGCTATGGAAGTAGGAATATACAATCCAAAAGTGGGAATATACACTCCGGAAGTAGGAATGTGACCTCTAGAAGTATGAGCATGATCTCCCGAAACAACAAGCAGTACATGAATCTGAGACACAACCGGTCTAGTAACCGTGGTACAGACATAACTCGTAGCAACGTTTCGGCCCGAAGGACCACATGAATGAGTTGGAGGGTGAACATTTGAAGAACTAGGGATAGAGGACGAAGGGATCTGAGCCATCGAGTACGTACTATTCCCTATAGTCACTCGTCTCGGATCTGGTATCCTAATAGGATCACTAAACATAGACCTAGGAGGAATATGTGATGTAACTTCCACCATCGGGATGGAAGGTGCAATGTGACTAGTGCTCCCAAAACTCTCCACATGGTAAGGAATGAGAGTGCCCCCAGGCATATTATTAGGCTCAAAGTTATATTTGACATGAAATTCCAAATCATGTGTAGGAAAACTAGACATACCATAACTACCATAGCTAGTGCTGGTGGGTTCAAAATGAGTATCGACATCCTCCAGCATTCCATACCAGTAATGCGTCAATGGGGAATCAAACCTAGAGTGAGTAGGTCTATCATGAAAGGTTCCTATCTTAGAAATCACAGGACCTAACTCAGCCAAGTTGGGTGAAGGATCGTAAGTAGGAAGAAACTCCCCATCGTCTACACGAACGGGAGAAGGTGGTTCAGGAATACCTTCTATATGGTCTCCCATGGTGTGTGAATCAATGTGTGAAGTAGTCCACCTAGATTGTCTAGGTCTCTCTCCCAAAGGAGGAGGAGAAGTAGAAGGAAAAAGTTCTGCTAAACGACGAGAACAGCGAGGAGCCGTACCCAAATCCATAATGACTCAAAAAATAGAAAAGACTCTCTATTTATGCAAACCCTAGGCAAGCTATCACGCACAGAGAAATCACTAATAAAATCTAAAGCCAAATGCAAGTAATCAAGGGCAGGATAAGTGAGCTCCTGAATGAAGTAGGTATGTCTTGCCTAGGAGATGCTTGAGACTCCCATACACAACAAGCGGAGGTACATAACTAATTATTGTGGTCCTTAGCTTCAACGCATAAAGCGACTGTGCTGTCTGACCCCAACCTAGCTGGGACACCCACAGAATAACCCCTGCAAAGTACCCCCTCGATATTCTAGGTAATGCCACTAAGTTCACCTCAATATAATCAATGCTCAGGTGTACAGTCGTAGGCGAGATTGACCATATGGGCAGGGTAGCAAAGCCCGAAACTCTCGAAAGAGCTCCCAGATATGAATACAATCCTAGAAATATCTCTGGTGCTACTCAGTTATGACTAGGGCTCATCCCAATCAATAATCACTCACACTGCCTCATGCTTAACTCCCTTTTGAGAGGAGGATCCTGAGAAACATTGGTTATACCAAGTATTTCACACACTCACCTGGACAGACACATACATGTTGTTGTTTAGTGATCTTGGAGAATTTACTCACAATGAACTATTCCAAGATCCTAAAACCTAAGCTTGTTGGTGCACCCTATAAAATAAATGAGTGTAGTTCATTTTAATTTAAGCGTTGATTTTAATTGGCTTTATTACTCAAAAGAGGTATATGGTTGTGCAACTAATGGTGTTATGACACAACATGAAGTAAAATGCACACCTAACAATCAATGCAAATGCATTGTGTCCATGAAAACAGGGTATGCTACTACGTGAAATGCATAGTTTGTCTTCAAATGATGAATGCAATATTTCCTATATGAAATCCTAAGTAATACTCCAAAGCAAATCTAGTGGAAGTACAATGCAAAATGCAAAATGCAATGCATGATGATAAGCAAATATTTTTGGATTTTTTGAAATAAGGTGAGATACAAAAAGCAAAAGAATCATTCTACAACCCCCAGACTCTGCAAGCACACTCAAACAGCACTCAAGCAAATCACTAAGGTAAAAGAAATCTAATGCACTAATCTCAAACCAAAAATTGAAAATGCCATGACAAGAACCTTCTTAAAAAAGAAATTTAGCCTAAAAAAAACATCTCTGGTCAGAAACAGAGCTATAAACAAACTCGGGCAGTGCCAAAGGAGACTCAACAAATGTCAAACTTCACCCAGCAACCATTTAAATTTCACAAAAAGGAAAAACTAAGGGCATACACGACTGTTCGCAGTAAAATTGCGTGTATATGCGGAAATCACAGAGAAACCCGCTTGTATACGTGACTGTGAGTTAAAAACTCGCATACCGGAAGAAAGGTGCATAAAAATCAAGACAAACAGACAAGCTGAGACAAACTTCACACCAATCAGACACTACCAGGCGAACATGCCCCCATACCTGACACAGAAATAAGAGAGAAAGAGCAATTCAAATTCATTGAATGCCGATAAAACAATCCCCAAAGGAAAACTACTAGGAAATCTCCAGCGGAGTCACCAATTCTATTACAGAGACAAATTCCTATGGCTTGGGGTACCACAACAGACAGCTTGACTCCAGAAATCAATCCTTTCATTAGAGAGAATTTGAGGTAAAAAATGGGCCTCCTAAGAGATGTACTACAAAAATATAAGATATATTAAAATATTATGAGTTAGGGGTTTTACGGGGTAGGTATATATGACAACTCACCACCTCCTACGCTACTTTTGATGCACAATATAAATAACCATGGTTGAGTTACTTTTCTAAATTGAT
>LPNX010161141.1:0-46639 GCA_001517045.1 Pseudotsuga menziesii | reverse complement strand
TGGGGGATGATGTCATCTACTAGAATGTAATTGGTTGATTTTTATAGTACATTTTGGTCCTTTTGAGGCCCATTTTTTACCTCAAATTCTCTCTAATGCCCATATTCAATAGAAATTAAATGTCTAACACTAAAGGATCAGACCTCGTACCTTATTCTGGATGATTGAAGTAGATCCCCATTGATCTTTCCAACTTCAGCTTGAATTGATAGATTACTTCCTCAACAACAAGTAAACAATACAAGCATTCTATATATCATGGTGTTAGATCTATTCTAGCATATATAATCAATAATGTATAAGCATTTGACATAATCCCATGGATAAAATATTCATTCAAACACACATTATTGGACAGGAAAAGATATTTCTATTAATATAAATCGGAGATTACAATAAATACAACCTTTGTCGGCACGTCTGCGAATCAGAGAAACTAAATCCCCCAATTGGGCCTCCACCACTTCAATCCTCCATCTCTCTATAGCAAGCTCACAAGCAAAAGGCAAGCTTGGGAAGAACACAAAAGTGCTCGAAGGGACAAAGGGATGCAGACTCAAGCATAAGTTCTGGCAACAGTGGACTATATTTTCTTTGCTCTAAATTCTCTCTTATGCCTTCAATGTACCAAGGATTTCCTTATACAGCTTTTCAAAGGGGTAATGAAAGGTTGAATCCGAGCGATCTCAAGGCATGTTGGAGTAGGGTCCCATAGCTACAGGAGAAGATGCCATTTTGGCAGATAGACAATTTTGGCAAAGATGAGGAGATAAGGTAAAGCTACGATGCCGTAGCATGTTTCTAGCTGCAGAGCAGAGCCGGAAACCGTGACTGTAGGGACATAGAAGTTAAAGAAGACGACAGTACCTGAGCAGCCGAGAAGAGAGAGCTCACCCACTACATTGAAGGCAGCGACAGAGACAGGAGGGCTCAGCTACCCTCATAAAGGAAAAGGAGCGATGAGGCTGAGGTATTGAAGACGAAGGACAGAAGAAGGGAAGCGGTGCATAGTACCCATGGTCAATGCCGGGAACCATGGAAGACTGAAAAGAGTAGTGGTGTGATGGAAAGTGGCTACTCCAAGTACAGATATGCCGACTATCACTAGTTAGGGTTTTTGGGGTTACTCTTGGGACAGGCCCACAGTGTTGTAATGGAGAGACCTTCGGGCCACCTATAAAGGGATATATTTTGTATTGTAAAAGGGTTGTTTGGTCGGTCGGTTGGTTAGTTAGATAGTTTCCTGGTTGTTTTTGGTTGTTTAGGCACTTAGACAATTGTAATATAGAAGCTGAGCTCTCGTTCTATTATTAGTTGTAGTTATCTTACTAAACCAGTAGCTGGCTCATTGAGCCTGTATGTAACAATCTGCAGGGATTGAGAGAGAGGGAGGAAGATATTGTAGATAAGCAATATAGAGGTAGAAAAGAGATCTAAGAGAGAAGGGCTCCAGGCTGTGTGCGGAGTTACCCAGAAGATCTCGAGCTGCATATGCGGTGCAGCAGAATTGTGTTTACTTCCCCCAAGTTATAATATAGAAACACAGTTCTGTGGACGTTGCCTCCATCCTGGAAGTGAACAACGTAAAACCTCAGTGTTATGTGATTGATTCATGTGATTGCGCTTAAGTGTTGTATCTATCATTCATTACATGAACTTTGCTTATAGTTGAATGTATGTATGTGTTATTCAGTTAGCAGCATTAGAGGAGGATAAATATAAGTTGAAGTCTTTAAGTATTCTGTATCAAATTTTGTCTATGTTCCACCCAAGATAATTAAGAGTCGTAGTATTAAATAGCCTTGTATGTTGAAGTCCCGTAAGTCGGACACAAGTAACACTAAGCACGCTGAGCCGCAGCGGTAGGATATCGCAGAGAAGCGATATTGCACCATCAGAGGAGATGTGCTATGCTGCGGTTAAGGATATAGCGTAGGAGAGAGTTACGTGTTTCCTAGGACGCGGCGATGTGATAAGGGCTAGAGTCATCACGAGTAAGAGGAAACTGTGTGTCACAGAGAGAGAGATCTCGCGGGCTAAGAAGAGTCATGAGACATGCACAGGATGCAACAGAACCTGGTTGAAGACACTTGAGTCTTTGGACAACCCATTAGAATCACTTCAGGTGAGACTTCAAGCCGCTCTATGGTCTATCGCCGAAAGGGCCAGTGAGCTAGGGGTGTTGTTGGTACATTACAGTAAACCTGGGTCTTCCCATAGCGACCAACAAATGGTTCCGTTGCTGGTTTTGAACAAACTGAGCACTGATGTTCTGTTGGCATCCTATTAAAGACGAACTCAACCAGTGGGTTGGGTCTAAGGAGAAAGAGTTTGCCGAGCAAGAGAATAGAAGTCCTAGACTGAGTACAGAGGAGTGGTTACAAAAACATATCTTTACAAACCTACATACAATATTTTTTGTGACCTATGGAAATGAGCTTTACGAGTAGTTATCAAATTTGACTGATCAAAATATATTCAAGAAGAAAAGAAACATTGTCTGGACACCGAAGCTGATTCAGACCATGAAGAACCTTGATAATCCCATTATGAGGACAGTAGACTTCTGGCTTGCAAGTGTGCTAGAAGGCTTCATCACAGAGTTTGCAGTTGAACAGAGAAAAAGCTTCAGCGAGGCTGAGTGGTACTTCTTCAAAGGATATCGCGGTAAGTACCCAAGATCTTTAAACTTGTCCATTAAGATGTTATTACATGAAAAAGGAACAATGGATCTAGTTTCAGATGAATAAGTAAAGATAGTAATGTCACAAGAATTTGAGAGTGATTTCGATGATATTGGACGTACACATAGTGGAAAGAAATATAAAGTAGATTTCAGATCTCCCATGTTTGAAGACAGTGTAGATAACACTAGACAATAGAGTCATAGTACCACAGAAAGAACAGAAGGGGGTATCCCTTACCATCCCTATACCCCACAGAAACAAACCGGGACCCAGAACAATCCCGTAGGAACTCCATCCAATAGCTCGTAGACAGTACATACTACCGCTACATCACCTCCACCTACACCGCCGAGTGGTAGTAACACAACAAATCAACATCCACCACGTAGAAATCGAATGGGGGATGATATGAAGCTACCTATCTTTAAGGGTACATGGGTAGAGGATCTAGAGCAACACTGGTTCTTATGTGAAGCCATGTGGACCATTAAAGGAATCCACAATGATAATATTAAACTTGTACAATTGGTCACCACACTGAGAGAACGAGCCTTAACATGGTATATGAAGTATGCCGCAGTGGTACCTAGAAAACTTGTCCAGGTCAGGACCGCCATGATTAAAGAGTTTAAGAAACCTAAGTTTGAGTCACAGTGCATTACAGAGCTCAAATATATCAAGCAGTTACCTATAGATTCAGTGTGGGACTTTGATCAGAAATTCAAAGCCCTTATAGACCAAGTCAGCTTTGAGTTTGCGTCGGAGCAGCATAAGGAATGGTTTATTGTAGCGCTGCTCCCTCACATTAGACTGCATTAATGCAGCAGAAACTCTAGACACGGGATGACACATTGGAGATGGAAATGAAACTAGAGGCTTCACCTCTAGCTGAAACCAGCACAGGTATGACAAATCTGCAAACCCAGTTGGCTAATCTCACGTTACAGTTGCATGAGCTTAAGAAAGGGAAAGAGGTTGTGCAAGACATATGGTGCATAAAGTGTAAAGCACAAGGCCATACTAAAGACACCTGTCTAGTTTTTGTAGAATATCTAGCAAGTGGGGCTCCTAACCCCTTACCATAGACCCACGGGCCGTGGTGTGAAATATGCAAAACGTGAGGACATCCACCTCAGCAATGCCCTCTACTTCAGAAGTACATGCAGACCCCTGAGAACTTATACTGTGTCTTCTGCAAGTCCATAGGCCATGATGAACATGATTGTAGAGCCTATGATCTCATGGTAGATTGAAAACATGACTTGTACAGAGTCCAATCAGAGACATAGGGTCCAGCAACAAGACCACAGCATGATCCGGCTCATGTTGGCTGTGGTGAAAGATTCAAAGGATGAGGACGTGGAGGAGGCTTTGGCCATGGAGAAGGATTTGGATGTGGTCGCGGACCGGTCACTTCTTATAACTGTGGAGTACTAGGACATTATGCTAGGGACTGTCAGAGCCCCACCACCACATGTAACTATTGTAAATCTTACGATCACGCTATAGAAGAATGCCCTACCTTGATAGCTAAGATCAGAGAACCTAAGCCAAGAGTACACCAAAACATCCAACTTATTGCTGCTGAGCAGGAAGAACCAGAACCCAGAGTCAACATTGTGACTCGCAGCGGTGTTTCCACTAGTGGGACATCGCAGGATACTGAAAAGAACACAGGTTAGGAGTGGGTGCGTAAAGCTCCTAACAAAGCAACAACACTTGACCTACAGAAGAATAAACAGACATCTCAGGAAGCTAAGACTTTCTTTGATGACCCTATGCAATATGGATCGCAGGTACCACTATCTAGGGGTGTACTCCAGCAAGCACCTTGTGGCGTTAGCCCTGTACAGATATCACAGGCTACCACATCGAGCACATGCGATGAGGACGAATTGACAGGAAGTGTACAATCCTTCCTGCGGAGTTGCTTAAAACTCATGAGAAATGAGCAAGCTATCAGAGAAATTCAGCGCATCATAGATCAGTTTCATCCATATTCTTTCGTGAGTAGTGCACAATGCGTTGTTCATAATATTATGGGACATACAAGAACAGGAAGAGAGATGCGACTCACAGCATAGGTTGGAGAATTTGAAATGGATGAGGTGATCCTAGATCTAGGATCAGAGGTAAATGTTCTAACTAAGTAGACATGGGAGCATATGGGAAGCCCTAAGTTAGTCAGGTCACCTATCCATCTGAGATTAGCTAATCAACAGCGGGTATCACCATTAGGCCGATTACCATAGGTGCCAGTCGACATTGACGGAGTTCGCAACTCTGCGGACTTTGAAATTATAGAAATCATTGGGGATAGTAGACCATATCCAGCACTACTAGGCATTGATTGGGCGATTGGTAACATGGCCATAATCAACCTCAAGAGAAGACAAATGACCTTTGAGGACGTGTAGATCCAGCTCATCGCATCGTTAGATCCTCTTCAGGGTCCTAGATACATTGAACCTATCCAAGCATAGGAAGAGGCACGTAACATGGAGAGTCTGTATCAGATGACTGCGAACCAGAGCGACTACATCAATCCAACCACAGAAGGGAACATTAGCTAGCAATGCGATAGCTCATGCGCATCAGATTCAGATGTTGGTCTAGAAAACTGGCAAAACATAATTTATGAAGTCTCAGCGTGCAGATGTGCGTACATGACTAAGTCACTGCGATGGATTGGCACATAGATCAATGAGATTCCATCATTTCATGGTCTAACAGATATCCAGAACTTTCTTATGTAGTTCAAACAACAAATTCCTCACTAGCAAAGGATCACAGCTATGGACCTTGCAGTACGAGCCACACCTACAAGATGGTGGTATGCACATAAAGAGAATATCGCACCATGGGATGATCTTAATATATTGATGGCAATCAGATTCTCTACCAATAGAGTGGATGTCCAGCAGCAATACACAGGAGAAAGTGACCCCAGGTCACATATTCAGACATGTGAATAGAATTGGTTGAACATTCCTAAGGATGAATGGGTTCACCGATTCATTCACACTTTGGACACAGTTCCAAGGAACTGGTACATAGAAACTGAATTGCGCAAGGGAACGACTACATGGCCACTTATGATAGACAGTTTTCTACTCACCTTCACTTTTGAATCTGAGTATCCAAGTGTTGATCAGGCCCTAGACGTAATAAAGATTAAGATATTTGAGGACTGTACCCTATCAGTACATACTCAACCAGAGTGGGCCATCAAGTTAGAAGATGCGCTTGAGTGCTATAAATTCGTAGCAGAACCAAAGGATGAGGATGATGACCCTCGTAACCTCAACATTCTGGAGTCAGAAGGGACTCATGATGTTGATGGACCAAAGTTAGAAATTCCAGCAATCAAAGAGCCCATCAAGACTAAAAAGATCAATATTGGCACAGACATTGAACCAAAGTTTGCCTCTATTGGATACTATTGCAACGATGAAATAGTTGGACAGATTGTAGACTTGCTACATGACTATCAGGACCTATTTCCCACCAAGTTCATAGAGATGAAGGGAATAGTTGGCAACTTAGGAGTAATGAGGATACCATTGAAGGAGGATGCCAGACTAGTCAAGCAGCATCCTTACAGATTAAATCTGTGCTATAAAGAAAAAGTTAAGGACGAGATCAATAAGATGCTAGCAACAGGCATCATTGATCCCATAGAAGAAAGCGAATGGGTTAGCCCCATGGTCATCCAAGAAAATAAAACCAAAGGAGACATCAGGATCTGCGTCGATCTACGTAAACTCAACGATGCATCGCTTCATGATCCATTTTTGACGCCCTTCACTGATGAAGTGTTAGACAATGTGGGAGGACAGGAGGTCTACTCCTTCACTAATGGCTTTTCAGGCTATCACCATATTAGAATTCATCCAGAAGATCAATCTAAGACCACCTTTGCAATAGAATGGGGCTCATTCCAGTATACGGTAATGCCCTTTGGTCTTAAGAATGCACCAACTATCTTTTCTAGAGTAGTAGTTGCTGTATTTAAAGAATACATCCATAAATTCTTAGAAGTTTATTTCGATGATTGGACTGTATTTGGATTAATTGATAAGCACATAGGATATTTAAGACTAATGCTAGAGAAACGTAGGCAGTACCAAATTTCTCTAAACTTGAAAAAATGTATATTCTATACGCCATTCGGTATTTTGTTCGGTCACATTGTTTGCGGGCAAGGCTTGATGGTAGATCCCACAAAGATTGCCATCATTGTAAATATTCTAGCACCCAACTCAGTCAAACAATTAAGGATAGTACTTGGTCATACTGGGTACTATAGAAAATTCATGAAGGGCTACGCAAATATTACAGCACCGATGGAAAAATTGTTAAAGAAAGATGTTAAATTCCTATGGAATGAGGAATGCTAGCAAATCCTAGACACACTTAAAGAGAATATGGTTACCGCACCCATATTAGTATTTCTAGACTGGACTAAGCTGTTCCATGTACATGTGGATGCATCCGGCATCGCACTAGGGATTGTTTTAACGCAACCAGGAGAAGGAGGTATCGATCATCCTATCGCATACTCCAACAGAAAGCTATCGACAGTAGAAAAGAACTACACCACAACAGAAAGAGAAGGCTTAGCTATGGTGTACGCTCTACAGAAGTTCAGGCACTACCTATTGGGTTCCTCGTTCAAGATGTTTACTGACCATTCCACATTGAAGTATCTGGTCAAAAAGCCAGTGTTAGGAGGAAGAATTTGCAGATGGTTACTCTTATTTTAGGAGTATGATTTTGAAATCATTGTGAAACCAGGAAAACTGAACGCCGGACCTGATCATTTGTCACGGATAGACTCTGGAGAAGAGCCAAGTAATCTAGAGGACAATTTGCCAGATGCACAGTTGTTTTCTATCCATATCATAGACGAGTACTATGCTGATATCATTCACTTTATCACAACAGGATGGGAACCTGTCGAGTTTACTAAGCATCAAAAGAAGCAGTTGGTTGTTAAAGCAGCATACTTCACCCTGATCGCAGGACAACTATACAAGTTAGGTCTAGATGAAGTCCTGTGCAGATGTGTGATGCTGCATGAAAAAGAGGCTATTATCATAGAGGCACATTCAGGTAACGTAGGAGATCATTTCGCAGGAAAGCCGACTACGCAGAAAATCCTAGCTGCAGGATTATGGTGGCCTATGATACACAAATACACTAAGGAATTTTGTAGGAAAACCAAAGGGTAGGAAAACCTTCACGACGAGATGAAATACCGTTGCGACCGCAGATTACGCTCCGCACATTTGACAAGTGGGCTATAGACTTTGTGGGTCCTATCAACCCACTAGGAAAATGAACTGGTGCGAGATATATCATCACTAGAACAGAGTACCTCACCAGGTGGGCAAAGGCCAAAGCAGTAAGAAATTGTGATGCTGCTACAGCCGCACAGTTCCTCTTTTGAAAACATAATCAGTAGTTTTGGATGTCTAGTAATTTTGATGAGCGATCAAGGCACACATTTCTTGAACCGCACCATTGAGGCCTGTTGAGGCCTGGAAATTCACAGGCGGAAACAGTAAGGGATTCTCCCCAATCAACGATCCCAACTAGCCCGTTGACTGTTTGGAATAGGGAATCCATCCGGTTTGTGGTCCGACTATCGTAGGTCAAGAAACAAAACTGAAGCTTTACCGGTTGCGGCCCCGCCCGCCGAGTTTTTTTTTGTATTTGACTTAAAGAAATGATATGCAAGTGCCTAAATAAATGCAGGGGGGTCAAGATGCAGGGAGCAGTCACAATGTGATGCGCAGGTTCTTACCTCTCATCTTGTGCTCGCAAGCACCCAAACCAGATACAAAAAGAAATAAACTAACTATCTAAACTATCCCTAGGGAGCAAGGTTATCATTTTGGATGAGCAATACATTTTCACATACATTAAGAGGAATCACAGATAGCTGATACTTCTTCTAAAGCACATGAACGCTTACAGATATTTAAATAACTGGATAGCCGATCATTTTATGGCAACATTTATTGCTCACAGTGAAAAATATCCCAAAAACTACTGAAGAACATTTAACCAGAACATAGGTTCATAACATTAAATACTCTTACAGTAAATGAAAACACAGCTGAAAACGACATAGTTTCTCTTCAACATTATTCATTGAGTTGCACTGATACATTCCACTTTTCACTCTCTTCGATAGACAAATTTGCAGTTTCCTTTGCAAAATGAAGTAGTTCCTCTTACAAGCAAACATTTACAAAAATTTTCCAGGGGAAAAAGCTCTTTCTCAGTCCTACTTCTAAATATTTAAACTAGAACTGCTGCCCCTTGGGTTGCCTTCAAGTGTGTGACTTTTCAGTTTCTTCAACGCTTCATATTCCGATCTTTTGTCAGCAGGTGATCGTGAAACACTCGGTAACTGATCCGTTTCTGGGATCACACCTTTACAGCTCCGGATTTCGTCCTCCATTCGCCTCATTTCAATCATACCTTCGCCAAATGGGTTAGTCTTTCTTCTTGTTATGGCAGATTGACCAGTCGCCTGGAAAATTCCTGCATTCAACTCACGAGCATGGTTCAATCAACAAATATACTTAATTAACCATCCTTCCGCAATGAAATGGTCGAGCGAAATACACACGGGTCTGGAAAAATATCCTATGGTCATCGGCGGGAAAATTCAAGTCAGCCGTTAGATGTAAGTGAGCTCGTAGGCTAGAGGGTTCAGCCAGCCGCAACGTTGGATGAGGCTTGAGTCGTGGCCAGGTGAAACGCGGGCGGGATAGGCCATAAATCGGACATCAGACAGTTTTAGCTTCGGAAGTCGGAAGACTTTGGGAGCCGCAACGGCGGAGGAGGAGAGCTAGAGGATACGCGGAACGTATGGGAAAAACTAAGTCGGACATCAAAAGAGACTCAAATCAGAAGCTGACTATCTCTTCCCGACCGCAATGGCGGGTGAGAAGAAGCTACGAACAAGCGATTTGTAGTTAACATAAATCGGGCGTCGGACGGCTTTAAGAAATCGGACACTGAAACGATCTGGGAGCCACAACGGCGGCGGGAGAGAAACTCATAGCTTCTGACCTGGAACTAAAAGGGGGCCGATTACAGAAAAAACCAAGGATTCAAACAGCTTTAAATATTAGGCACAGCTAGGTTCGTTCTTTCCATGAAAATGTGACTCTGAAAAACAAAGGTTTCCCCCTTTTTTGACCAGTACACCAGCATCCATGACTCAAACCAAAACTGAACAAGGAAAACATAAACCGAATAACATTCATATTCGAGGTAAAACGAAAAACAGATATGCCGGAGAGGCTCAAGTCTTTAACGATCAAACCAAGTAAAATGATGAGGAGGGGCCCAGAGTTTAAGTAAAAACAAATTAGGGAGAACAGTTGCGGCAGCAACAACTGGCGACTTCCTGGTGAACCTAGATCTCTGGGTGACTTTTCTTTGAGTAGCAGAGTGTTTCCTAACCAAAATGCATTAAAAGAAATCTTCCAGCTATCCGGATTTATCCCATGACCGAAGTGTGTATCTTAATCATTGATGCTAGTCCCATTTGGGAAGAGGGGAAACCAAAACCTTCAAGTCCAGACCACTATGTTGAGGCCAGAGTATGAGTTTCATTATTACCTCTATTTTCAGGTAGCTAACAACATGGACACCACAGGATTGCAGAAGATGGTAAACAGCAATATTCGTTTGTTCCTCATTCCCATGCCATTTTGACACTTTTGTGTCTTTGGACTTTTGTCCCTTTCATTTGAGTCTTTCTGTGCGCCTTTCTTACTGAATTTTAATTCAGGATCCTCTATCCCATAGTTTCCTTTTGTGTGAGTGGTATATTTTTAAGTTTCAGCTCATGGACGGAGAGGATCTTTTGGCTTTAAGTGCTTATGATTCAGCACCTGTTTTGATTTATGATGCTTTTATAGAAGTGCTGACTCTTTATTCACCTTTTGGCATTTGTTTTTGGCATGGGATCATTTGTATCTAATACACTGTTCACCTTGATTCTTCCTATAGGTCCTTTACTGTTGCTCCTTAGAACATTTTAAATGTGATGTGGGTGGAGCCCCGACATAGTACTCCAGATTGTTCGAGCCCAGTTTAATTCACAGGGTTAAGCTAGACTTCAATGCACACAACATTTTATTTGAGAAAACTGCTAAGCTGGAAGAAATCTTTGAGCAATACACAGGCTGACACTCAATGTATTTGCTACTCCCAAAAGACCTTAATATCTTCCAGACAACCGCAAGTTTGTTCTCCTTATTGAAAATCAAAACTTAAAGTTAAATCCAATGAAAGCATGACTCGAAAATAGCCATACAGCTTATTTATGTACAAGGCAGAAAAAATCAAAACAAATTAAGAAAAGTAAGGCTTGAGAACCAAACCATTAACTGGAAAGTTCTCCTCCCATCCCTGTAAATCTTGCAGCTTATAAGTAGCAGGACCAAGTTTGGCTACAATCTGAAAGGGGCCTACCCATAACTGCTGGAATTTGGTATGCTTTCCTTTTTCATCATGGGGGTGGTCCCACTTGAGGACTAAGTCTCCTACTTCAAAGTCCTTTTTCCCAGCTTTATGTTTGTCAAACCATCTTTTGACTACCTCTTGCTGTTGTTTGAATCGTTCTCTAGCCTTGGATCTGGCTTCTTCTACTTTTAGGAGATTATATATTCTTATTTGCAGAACCTCATCATCTGATCCCCTAGACTCTTGAGCTAGTATGGAAGATGGTAGCATAATATTGGGAGGTAGGATAGCTTCTTTTCCGTACACAAGGGTATAGGGTGACACTCCTACTGCAGACTTGGGAGTGACTCTGTCAGCCCATAGGGTGTTGGGTAAGGCTGAGTGCCAACTTCATTGGTTTTCTATGACAGTCTTCTTCAGGATTCTAATGAGGTTTTTTTGAGGATTCAGCCAGGCCATTCCCTTGCAGATAGTAGTTAGCAGAATAATGTAATTTTATCCCTTTCTCATGAGCGAATGCAGTCACTTTAATTGATGAAAAATATTTAGCATTATCAAAAACTATTGAAATTGGAACACCAAACCTGGTCATGATATGATCTTGTAGGAAACTGATGACTTCGTCTTCGTTTATCTTGCGCAATGGGATGGCTTCAACCCAATGAGTGAAATAATCAGTCGCAGTAAGAATGTACTTGTGCAGCAGGGAGGAATTCCATTTTATTTCTCCAATAATGTCCAGCCCCCATTGTTCAAATGGTTCTGTGATCAAAACAGGCTTTAGGGGTGCTACTGCCTTGGGCTGTCTTCCACCACACCTTTGACAAATATCACATTTTCTGACATGCGCATGCGCATCCTTGAAGAGTGTAGGCCAATAGTAACCGACTCTAAGGATTTTGTGGGCTGCAGTGTCTCCTGAATAATGTCCCCCAGCCGGACCGTCATGTAATTATGCCATTACTTTCTCAGCATATTATTTCTCCAAGCATCTCAGGAGGACTCCATCGTAGTTTTTTCTGAATAATACGCCTTCCACAATTTGGTAGGAAGCTGATTTCAGACGTAGCGCTCTTCTTTGTTTGGAACTCCAATGCTCTGGAAATAACCCAGACTGCAAGTAATGTACAAGGTCCCTATATCAAGACTCAGGGGCTGTAAACAAAGGGCATACATCCATTACATGCAACTCAGCTTCATCTTCCCATGCTTGTTCCTCGTTGTCCCTACTTCCAGTCATTAATCTGCATAGTCCTTGACCTTTCACTATAGTGGCTAGCTTGAATTCAAGGTTGTATTCTTGAAGGGCTGTTACCCAGTTTCCCCTTCTTTCTCCTAGTTCCTTTTGAATGAGAAGGGATCTTACAGCTGGGTAAGGGACTATTACCTTGGTCCGATTCTTCAATATATAAGGCCTGAATTGTTTTACTGCCTTAAACATTGCGTAATCCTGCTTATCAATGGCTGGGTAGTTTAACTCAGCTCCTTGTAGCCCAGTGCTCATAAAAGAGATTGGGAATTCATCACCCCCTTCTTCCTTTTGCGTGAGTACAGCTGCTAATGAATCATCTGATGCAAATGTATACATAATAAAGTCCTTGTCAAAGTCTGGAATTTTAAGAGAGGGCACATGTGCAACAACAGTGTTGATTTTACTGAAAGAATTCTTTTCAGTATCATTCCACTTAAACTGTGTATTTTGCTTGACCATCTGCTATAATGGTTTAACAGTCTGGGCAAAATTAGGCACAAACCTACGTACGAAGTTTATTGTTCCCATGAAGGATTGCATTCCTTTTTTATTATGGGGCATGGGGATTTGTTCAATGGCTTTAATTCTTTCTGGGTCTATAGATATACCTCTCTTTGAAACTATATGGCCCAGTAAATTTCCTTCTGTGACTGTGAATACGCATTTCTTAGGATTGAGGGAAATGCCATACTTCCGATAGTGCTTGAAAATTTGCTTGAGGTGGAATGCGTGCTCCCCTATTTTCTTCAAAAATATTGTGATATCATCAAGGTAGACCACTACACTTCGTCCAATCAGTCCGCGGAAAGCTATGTCCATAGCTCTCTGAAATGTCACGCCAGCATTAATCAGTCCAAAAGGCATTCTTCTACATGCGAAAGTTCCCCATTTAGTTCTGAATGTTGTCTTCAATCTATCTTCCTCGGCCACTAACACTTGGTTGTAGCCAGAGAATCCATCTAACAATGAAAACAATTTAGAACCAAAAACCATCTGCAACAACTGCTCCATGGGAGGCACCGGATAGTTGTCTTTATCTGAGGTGCGGTTTAAGTTTCTGAAGTCCACGCACAGTCTGATTTCTCCCGACTTTTTTCTAACCGGCACCAAATTTGACACCCATTCTGAATTCCAAACTTTAAAAATAATCCTAGCGTCTAGCAATTTTTTCACTTCACTTTGAATCAGTGGCTCCAACTTTGGGTGCATTCTCCTTAACAGCTGCTGATATGGCTTGACGCCTGCCTTAATAGGGATGATATGCTTGATAATGCTGGTGTCGTAGGTCTTTAAGTCTGCGTACGTCCATGCAAAGACATCTTTGTATTGTTTAAACAATTTGAGGAATTTGTCTCTTTCTCCAGGTGAACAACATTTGCCGAGATTCACGAACTTGGGATCCGCTTCAGTCCCTAGGCTTATTAGCTCGAACTGTAGAGTTGAGCTGTGCGTCTTCACATTAGTGGGCCTTCTAAACTTTTCGTTCAAGTCAAACATCTTCTCTAACGTTCTAACCCCTTTGGGAATGAAATTTTCATATTTCATCTTAGCCTGATGTTCCTCATCGTCGATAATGGACCCTTTAAAAGTCTCGTCATTTGTCAAGCATTCGATTATTTGTTGATCGTCGTCAAATACTCGCAAGTTGGTGATCATGTCAGGTACAGATGGCCTGAAAAGAAATTCAATAGAGCATTTGTTATTAGTGGGAACCAACCTGGCAGCTGATGTAGCTAGAAGATCAGCGGCTGCATTTTTTATTCTTGGGATTGAAACAATGTTAAATGCATGAAAACATTTAAGCAACTCCCATACCTCGTTTTGACAAGCTTTCAAATGAGGGGAAACACAATGTATTTGATTTCTTATTTGCTTTACAACTATTTTTGAGTCCCCAAAAACTTTTAAATAACTGACCTGTAGCTCGATTGCTTTCTTGAGTCCCTGCAGCAGTGCTTCATATTCAGCCGTATTGTTAGTACATTCAAACTCTAATATACAGGATAGGAAGTGCTTATTTTTTTGTGGATCAATGAGGACGCAGCCGGCCCCTGACCCTTCTAATGTTTTCGAGCCATCAAAAAACAAAGTCCAAAACACATTATATACTGAAACAGAATCTAATCCTACTGCTAAATCTACTATTTTACAGTCAAACTCATCAGCCTGAGAAAAACGAAGGAGATCAGGCTGGGTGTCAGATGTGTCACTGGCCTCTTCTGCTTGATAATTCCCTAGTTCCAGTTCGATAAAGTAGTTTCCCAACACAGATTCAACTGGTATATTATGCTCATCCAATTGAGTAACATTGTGCTTCATGTGAGGTTCTCCCAGAACCTTAATCTGATTGGGACTCCCTTTGTATGGAAGCCAAAGATGTGACCAGTCTGAGGTGAAATATCCATTCAACTTAGCTGACCAATTTCTACTCAAAACCAGGCCGTAAGCATCTGGTATATCAGCCACCAAGATGTTAATAACTTGGCATACTCTGTCGTCGGATGCTAGGCGGATTAGGACATCTTCCATTTCACCAATCACCTTAACATCTGTCCTATCCAACTGCACCACCCTCCACGTGGATGGCTTAGGTTTCCCATTTATTTTCTTACATACTGATATGGGCATGACATTAATTAACGCTCCTGAGTCTACCAGACAATTGTGCACGTTATGATTAAAGATTTCAAACGTCAGGAGGAAAGGTGGATGTTTAGTTTTAGACATACCTCCGGTACTAGCTTCTTCAATTTCTTCTTCATCTCGAGGCTGATTATCGATGGGCAGCTTTTCTCCTGACGTTTCAAGTGCCTTCAACAACTTTTCTTTCTGCTGAGGTACTTTGCACATTTCAAACAACGGGACATTTGCCTTTATCTTCTTTAAATCTTCAACAAGGTCATATTCAATTTGTTGTTTAATGGACTGAGATTGATTAGCACTCACCTTCTCTTTATTTGGTTTAGGAAACGTTCTGTTCTGTTTCGGATCTTGGATGGTAATGGTGAATTCCAGAATCTAATCAGCCAAGGATTTATCTTGGAACTTCTTTTTCACATTTCTTTGCAGTCTCCCAATCTTTGGAAGTAAAAGACTATCATCACTAATCGTCCCTTGGCTTCTAGTTGTCACGTTAGCTTCCCTGACGCCCTTAGGTCCTTGATTATTTTCCTCCTCTGTGTCTAGTAAGGAGACAGAATTCCATAATACCATGGTCTCTTATTCTTGTTCTTGCGTAGAGGTAGAAACAGCATTTTATTTCTTCTCATCATCATCTTCTTCCATTAATCTCGAATCCAACATCTGGTTCATGACCAATGTCATTGAATTTATCCATTGCGGAAAGTTCTTTTCGGAATGAGGCTATTGATGAAAAGTACAGAAATTTTCCATCCCTATCTCAGTCAGATTCATGGATGCAGTTCTCTTATAATATGGCATGAAGAACTTCTATGCTTCCTTTTCTTTTTCTAAGTCTATGATCTTATTGAACAACTTTTGCATCATTTTAGCCATGCTTTCATAATCTGGGGTCTTTTCTTCTTTAGGCTTAGTGAACAATAAGGTTTTTCTGCCCACACCTTTTTCTCTTGATTGCTCTGGATAGTCCTCAATGCTTTCTCTTTCTTCTTCCACCACTTCTGCGTCTTCATAGGTTTCTGTCAAGGTAGGCTTGGCCCTACCTTTTGCAAACATGGCCAAGTCAGGGCCCAACGTTGAAGTATAGTATTCAATCAGTACTTTGTCTGAAGGCTTATCTGTTTCTGAGAAATTTTTTAGATATGTTGCAAACCTTTGTGTGAAACTGTGCACTTTTTCCTTCTTCTCTTTCTTCAATGCACACAGTCCTTTCATGAGGGCCGCATGAGTCTTTTGGACTGCGTACTTGCTCCTGAACATTCTTTCAAAGGTATCCCAGTCTGGGATAGAGTTGGCGGGCAATCCAAAATACCAAGAGGCCGCAGCTCCCTTGAGGGTATGCGGGAAAAGTCTACAAACCACATCTTCATGTTCCCCCACCCTTAATCCTTCTATGGCTAGATAGAAACTCTGCAAATGATCATCAACCAATATCTTCTCATTGGGATCAAATTTAGGCAACAACTTCTCAAAGGCTTGAGGAAGGTCATGCCAAGGGGGGGTGAGGTTTAGGGGTGATCTACCTCTCCATGCCGGTGGTGGTGGATTTGGTGGTGGGGGCGGAGGTATGTTTGCGTTAACGCCGACCATGAGTAAAGGTGGTGACTGTGGAGGTGAACCAACAGGGGTATGAACAGGAGAAATGTAAGGGGTCTTTGGGTTTTCTTGATTCAAGGGCAGCTCAACTTCTTGTAAGGAAGTCTCTACAAGTTCTTCCCAGTCTCCAACCAACACTGAATCTTCTACTATGGGACGGTCTTTCTTCTTGTATTCTCTTCTAGGAAATTCGTGAATAATTGGCAACCCTCCAATTTTCTTTAAGTAAGCACGGGTGTGTCTCCTCAGATCATTAACAATCTCATTGCGAACAGGATATAAATGTTCTCTGTTGTCTTCTTCCAGAATTGGATTACGCGGTCCACTACTTTCAGAACTGTAACCAGTGGAATAATCTTGGGAAAATGGGTTTCCCCGGCTAGCCATGCACTAGCGGCCCTCCTTCTAGCGCCAAAACTGTTGAGGCCTGGAAATTCACAGGTGGCAACAGTAAGGGATTCTCCCCAATCAATGTTCCCAACTAGCCTGTTGACTGTTTGGAATAGGGAATCCATCCGGTTTGCGGTCCGGCTACCGTAGGTCAAGAAACAAAACTGAAGCTTTACCGGTTGCGGCCCGGCCCACCGAGTTTTTTTTTTTGTATTTGACTTAAAGAAATGATATGCAAGTGCCTAACTAAATGCAAGGGGGTCAAGATGTAGGGAGTGGTCACAACGTGATGCGCAGGTTCTTATCTCTCATCTTGTGCTCGCAAGCACCCAAACCAGATACAAAAAGAAATAAACTAACTATCTAAACTATCCCTAGGGAGCAAGGTTATCATTTTGGATGAGCAATACATTTTCACATACATTAAGAGGAATCACAGATAGCTGATACTTCTTCTAAAGCACATGAACGCTTACAGATATTTAAATAACCGGATAGCCGATCATTTTATGGCAACATTTATTACTCACAGTGAAAAATATCCCAAAAACTACTGAAGAACATTTAACCAAAACATAGGTTCATAACATTAAATACTCTTACAGTAAATGAAAACACAGCTGAAAATGAAATAGTTCCTCTTCAACATTATTCATTGAGTTGCACTGATACATTCCACTTTTCACTCTCTTCGATAGACAAATTTGCAGTTTCCTTTGCAAAACAAAGTAGTTCCTCTTACAAGCAAACATTTACAAAAATTTTCCAGGGGAAAAAGCCCTTTCTCAGTCCTACTTCTAAATATTTAAACTAGAACTGCTGCCCCTTGGGCTGCCTTCAAGCGTGTGACTTTTCAGTTTCTTCAACGCTTCATATTCCGATCTTTTGTCAGCAGGTGATCATGAAACACTCGGTAACTGATCCATTTCTGGGATCACGCCTTCAGCTCCGGATTTCGTCCTCCATTCACCTCATTTCAATCATACCTTCGCCAAACGGGTTAGTCTTTCTTCTTGTCGTGGCAGATTGACCGGTCCCCTGGAAAATGCCTGCATTCAACTCACGAGCATGGTTCAATCAACAAATATACTTAATTAACCATCATTCCGCAATGAAATGGTCGAGCGAAACACACACGGGTCTGGCAAAATATCCTATGGTCATTGGCGGGAAAATTCAAGTCGGCCGTCAGATGTAAGTGAGCTCGCATGCTAGAGGGTTCATCCAGCCGCAACGTCGGATGAGGCTTGAGTCGTGGAAAGGTGAAACACGGGCGGGATAGGCCATAAATCGGACATCGGATGGTTTTAGCTTCGGAATTCAGAAGACTCTAGGAGCCGCAACGGTGGAGGAGGAGAGCTAGAGGATACGCAGAACGGACGGGAAAAACTAAGTCGGACATCGGAAGAGACTCAAATCGGAAGTTGACTATCTCTTCCCAGCCGCAACGCCGGGTGAGCAGAAGCTACGGACAAGCGATTTGTAGTTAACATAAATCGGGCGTCGGACGGCTTTAAGAAATCGGACGCTGAAACGATCTGGGAGCCGCAACGGCGGTGGGAGAGAAACTCACAGCTTCCGACCTGGAACTAAAAGGGGTCCGATTACAGAAAAAACCAAGGATTCAAACAGCTTTAAATATCAGGCACAGCTAGGTTCGTTCTTTCCACGAAAAGGTGACTCTGAAAAACAAAGGTTTCCCCCTTTTTCGACCAGTACACCGGCATCCATGACTCAAACCAAAACTGAACGAGGAAAACATAAACCGACTGACATTCATCTTTGAGTTAAAACGAAAAACAGATATACCGTAGAGGCTCAAGTCTTTAACGATCAAACCAAGTAAAATGATGAGGAGGGGCCCAGAGTTTATGTAAAAAAAAATTCGGGGAGAATAGTTGCGGCAGCAACAAGGCCTTGACAAAAGAATTCCAGATACAACACCATAAGAGCACTCCATACCACCCACAAGCTAATGGTACGGTGAAGGCCTTTAACAAGATTTTAGAAAATGCTCTTACTAAGATCTGCAACAGCCAAAGGAATGATTGGGACCTTAGAGTTAATGCTGTATTATGGGCGTATAGGACTACATGCAAGAAACTTACAGGACACACACCTTTTAGCTTGGTGTATGGATAGGAGGCTGTTATGCCTATGGAATATATTCTTCCCAGTTTAAGAATTGCTCAGATGACCGGGATGGCTGATACAGACATGGTGCATGAAAGGCTAGCGTAGCTGCTTGCCTTAGAGGAAGATAGATTCATCACCGGATTCCATCAGAAAGTACAGAAGGCACGAGAGAAAGCTTGGCATGACAGACACATTAAAAGTAAGACCCTTTATATCGGAGACCTAGTACTCCTATACGACAGTAAGTTTATTAAGTTCCCAGGGAAGTTCAAGACGCATTGGTTGGGGCCATATCAGATACAGCAAGTTGTAGAGGGAGGTGCCATTCAGCTCAGTAAAATGAATGGGGAGCTTCTTCCCACATTGATTAATGGCAGTAGGCTCAAGCTCTATAGTGAGAGCCACTCCACCTCTCAACCCTATATTAGACAGCTTATGCGGCGCAAATGTCCAGTGTAGTTGAAAGGAGGCATCGCACTGGGAATTAGTCTACAATGGTAGGTATTTTAAGTATAAGGAATTGCATGAGGACGGTTCATTTTTCGCAAGTCATAAGCGGCTTGGAAAAAAAAATGCTTAAGTTTGTTTGAGCAGGTGATGCGGTGGAGCATCGCAGCAAGGCGATGTTTCTCCGTGCCACGTACCCAGTTTTACAACAAAACAGAGGGCTAGTCCAGTCACCTTCTGACAGATAGTTATTGAAGAAATGACTGGTATACGTTACCGTATATCCGACAACATCATAATCAATTATCCAGATTTGGAAAATCTTCGATGAGACCAGAAACTTGCACACATATTTCGAGGGAAATTGGATCGGATTTCAGCAATTAATGAGGATCGAGCTGACAGATGTGATCTCATCCATGCAATTAATATGACCAACGGTTTCAACCTAGATGACCATTGCATCCGGGATTATTGCCTTGGGAATAAAAGCAGAAATTATTCATTCAAGTGGGTTACATTTGCAAAGACCCGAGAGCTATAGAGTAAGTTGTTGAGTTTCCCTGTGCAGAGCTAATTCCATTACAGAGTGCTGTGATTTCCATAATTCACAGCCATTTCCCATCCAGAGTATTCCATCGAGAGGGTTCTGTCCGAGGAGGAACCTATAGAAGCCATTGTGAAACACTTCAAGCATGGAGGCCTCGCGTCCACTAAGGCGATGCCGCCCAAGGTTGTGAAATTAGATACATCATAGGTCAAACAGCTACCAAGGATGAGGATTCAAGTGCAGGATGTAGAATATGTCATCAAACTCTCTGCTACAGAGAAGAAGAAAGACTAGCCGATCATTGAAGATAAGAAAGCAGAGTAGAAGAATGATGAGAAGAAATCTCCCGTCGGGAAGAAAGTAAAAATGAGAAAAATATGGCAACGGTAGAAGGAAGATGACCTAACTGATCAGCTAAGAGAAGAACAAGAGATTTCCAAGGCAAAGAAATGACAATCTATAGATCATAGGAATCATGAATACCTGGAGCGATTTGCTGAGAAGAAAAGTGAAACAGAAAAGCAAATAAAACCAGTAGAGCTCCAGCATGCAGACAAAGGCTTGTTCTCGGAATGGAATTCATGGTTTGTGTTGCTTTCATATGAAAGGATCCAGACTGAATGAAATGTTTTGAGAAGGCTGGAAGATACAGATTTATATCTTCCTCATAGCATGAGTTCTAGCCCAGATAGAGAAAAGAGGATATCTAGGGAAGGCCTCTCAGAAGCTTAGGGTCCTTAAGGGAGCTGCCCACCTACAGAAAAATATGAGAGACCTATGAACTAAGAACATAGAAGACTCCAGTATTAGTCAAGCTATGCTCGACGTGGCATAAGAGCATGTCGAGGCTATGCAGAATGAAGTCGCAGGACTNCAGCAGGAGAAGCCCGCGGGTAGGGGCTGGGGGACGAGCCATAAGTAAGTGTTAGGGGACTGTTGGAGCAGGGTCCCGCAGCTACAGGAGAACCTGCCATTTTGGTGGATAGACAGTTTTGGCAAAGATAAGGAGATAAGGTAAAGCTACGACACCGTAGCATGTTTCTAGCTGCAGAGCAGAGCTGAAAACCGTGACTGTAGGGACAGAGAAGTCAAAGAAGATGACAGTACCTGAGCAGCCGAGAAGAGATAGCTCACCCACTACATTGAAGGTAGTGGCAAAGACAGGAGGGCTCAGCTACCCTCATAAAGGAAAAGGAGTGATGAGGTCGAGGTATTGAAGACGAAGGACAGAATAAGGGAAGTAGTGCATAGTACCCATGGTCAGTGACGGGAAGCATGGAAGATTACAGAGAGCAGTGGTGTGACGAAAAGTGGCTACTCCAAGTACAGATATGCTGATGATCACTAGTTAGGGTTTTTGGGGTTACTGTTGGGACAGGCCCACAGTGTTGTAATGGCGAGACCTTCGAGCCGCCTATAAAGGGATGTATTTTGTATTGTAAAAGGTTTGGTTGGTCGGTTGGTTGGTTAGTTAGATAGTTTCTTGGTTTTTTTTGGTTTTTTAGGCACTTAGACAATTGTAATATAGAAGCTGAGCTCTGGTTTTGTTATTAGCTGTAGTTATCTTACTAAACCAGTAGCTGGCTCATTGAGCCTGTATGTAACAATCCGTAGGGATTGAGAGAGAGGGAGGAAGATATTGTAGAGAAGAAATATAGAGGTAGAAAAGAGATCTAAGAGAGAAGGGCTCTAGGTTGTGTGCAGAGTTACCCAGAAGATCTCGAGCTGCATATGCGGTGCAACAGAACTGTGTTTACTTCCCCCGAGTTATAATATATAAACACAGTTCTGTGGACGTAGCCTCCATCCTGGAAGTGAACCACGTAAAAAATCAGTGTTATGTGATTGATTCATGTGATTGTTCTTAAGTGTTGTATCTGTCATTCATTACAATAAATTTTCTTACAGTTGAATGTATGTATGTGTTATTCATTTAGCAGCATTAGAGGAGGATAAATATAAGTTGAAGTATTTAAGTATTCTGTATCAGATTTTGTCTATGTTCCACCCAAGATAATTAAGAGTCACAGTATTAAATAGCCTTGTATGTTGAAGTCCCGTAAGTCGGACACAAGTAACACTAAGCACGCTGAGCCACAGTGGTAGGATATCATAGAGAAGCGATATCGCACCATCAGAGGAGCTGTGGTGTGCTGCAGTTAAGGATCTAGCGTAGGAGAGAGTTACTTGTTCCCTAGGACACGACGATGCGATAAGGGCTAGAGTCATCGCGAGTAAGAGGAAACTGTGCATCACAGAGAGAGAGATCTTGCGGGCTAAGAAGATCCATGAGACATGCACAGGATGCAATAGAACCTGGTCAAAGATACTTGAGTCTTTTTCCAACCCATTAGAATCACTTCAGGTGAGACTTCAGGCCGCTCTGCGGTCTGTCGTCGAAAGGGCCAGTGAGCTAGGGGTGTTTTTGGTACATTACAGTAAACCTGGGTTTGCCCATAGCGACCAACAAGGCATATGGAAGGCCAAGACTCAAGTGAGTCGGATCCATGTCAAGGAAAACTCCAAAAGGATTTGGATTTTGTACACATCTTGATGTATGTGGTTTTAGTGGTCAAACCCACGTATATATGCGATTATAGGTTTAAAAGTCGTATGTATCATTTTTCACATGTTTTTTAGGGATAGTCAAGAAAACATCAAAGGAAAAAAAATGGTCCAAGGGGTCTAAGGAGTCTGCAGTGGGATAGGGGAAGGCCATACAAAGTGTGATTCACCTGGAGTGGTGAAATCAGCTATAACAAAAGGGACGCTAATTCCAGGATTTGTTGTATTGTTACTTCCCCAATGAATTCTAGTCCCCACTGCTAAAAAGGTGCTTCTGTAGATATTGGATTAAGAGGAAGTGGAACAAGTTTCCTCTTACCATAAAAAATCTAGCATTGGTGGCACTTAGTGATCTCTTTATAAACATCAGAAAATAATGATGTCCAGTAGAAACCAAATATCAAAATTGTATTTGTTGTTACTTTTCAAGAATGCTTCCCCCCACAATCTCCCTTATGAAACTACTCTGTAGTCTGTTGGGCTTCATTTTCCAAAAGACAATTTAATAAAACACCACCATGATATTTCCAATATAGATATTCATTTAGAAAACAAAACTGGGTATATTTTAGATTCACTGACCTCACCCTTGTTTTGCTCGACCCTGTAGGAGCCTGTAAATTTTCCATCACATACACAATGTCAGAATACCATGGAGATATGGAGAAATCAGGCATTACCTATACCTCTGTGTTAAGCTGGTTCGAATGGATAGTCAATAAATTTAGTTGTAAGGATTCATAGTTGGAATTTTTAATTATCTTTGTCAGTCCTTGACATTTACCTAGTTTGGTGGTCTTGATCTCAATGGCATACTCTAGTAACACAACAATCCATTTTTCTGTTTTCCCCTCCAGATCAGGCTGTGTGAGGATTCCCTTCACCACACTGCTAGGAACATAAGCAATGACGTGTGAATGAAGAACATAGACTCTGAAATATTTTAGAGATTTGACTAGAGCATACACATTTTTCTCCATTATGTCATATTTTAACTCCTCATCCTTAACACTTTGCTAAAAAAGGTTATAGGATACTCAACATTTTGATTATTTTTTTGTAATAGTACTCCAACAACAGTGTGAGCAGAAGCATAAGAAAAGATTAAAAAATTCTTTGCTAAAATTTGGACTTACTAGAACCGGGGCTTCTGTGATAGCCTGTTTTATATCTCTGAAAGCTCTCCTTGCATGCCCTGTCCATTTAATCTCATGGTATATCTTCAACATGTTAGTGATATTCATTAGTATCTCATAAAAACTGGGGATCAACCTTCTTAGAAACTTTAAGTGTCCTATGAAGGATTGCACTTCCTTTTTGCTCCTTGGTTCTTCAACCTTCATGATTTCCTTGATCCTCTTTGGGTCAATATTTATACCATCCTTAGAAAATGATGTTCCTATTAGTTTTCCTTCCTCCAATGAAAATTTTTATTTTCAGGGGTTTATCGATATTCCATACCTTTTTCATTTCAAAAAAACTTTGTCCAAGTGTTTGATATGCTCCTTGTTAGACGTAGAGTACACAGTGATATCATCCATGTAGACAAATACAAATTTATCTTTCTCCTCTGCAAAGGCAATGTCCATGGCGTCTTGGAAAGTGGCCCCTGGATTCATTAGACCAAAATGCATCTTAGCATACATAAAATTACCCCATGGTGTAATGAAGGAAGTCTTCTCTTGAACCTCAGGAAACAACCTTATTTGATTGTATCCTGAAAAGAACATCCATGGTGGAAATCCTTTCAAACCCCACCACTTTCTGCAAAATGTTTTCCATCTTGGGAAAAGGATAAATATCTTTCAAAGAGACTTTTTTAAGGTTCCTGAAATCTATGCACAGCCTAATTTCACCATTCTTCTTCCTAATAGGCACCATATTCACAACCCACTTGGAAAATATCAGAGTTACAATGATCTTAGCGTTGAACAATTTTTTAAACTCTTTCTTAATGATAGGAAACAACATTGGATTAACTCTTCTCAATTTCCGTCTAACTTTTTTTTCAACAGGTTTTATAGGGATAGTATGTTGTATGACGGAGGTATTATATTATTTAATATATTCATAGATCTAGGCAAATATGTCACTATACCTTTTGATCAAATTGATATACTCTTCTTTTTATTTGATTTGAAATCTCTTTGAAAATTTTACGATCTTTGAGTTTTCTTTGGTCTCTATATTTTTATCTTCGAAGACATCATCAACAGGCTTCATCTTCGGATTCTTATCAACATCGTTTTGGGAAAACAACTTATCTATGGGATCATGCCTCTCGGGATATGATTACCCATCAATTGAACTATATCCTCCCCCCTAGGGAGTTCTTATACTTCATGTTTTCAGCAATTCTTTCTTCACTGTCTTTGTCATCTTGAAAGTTATCAAGATCATCAGTTTCATTTTCTACCTGGGTATTTACAAACTCACCAAATAACTCCAAAATATCTTAATATGCATATCATCTTCAAATACCTGCTAGTATTTGGAATTATCTAGTATGGAGGGTCAGTTTACAATGTCAACCTTGTACTTTTTTTGTCCTGTAGTGGGAGTTTTGAATTTACCAGCAGAAACAACTAAATATGTGTCCACTATGTTTTCATATATGGGAACTACTCTAATTGTATGCTCAGTAACAAAATTACCAAACATATCCCACACTTTATTTCTATAATCCCTCATTTTGGGATGTCTGTTTTGATAGATGTCATTAACTTGATTTATTACCAGCTCTGAGTCTCCCATGACTTGTACCCTTTTGGATCCCATATATTTTAAAGCATGCAAAAATAACAATAAATATTCGTGCTCTACCATATTGTTAGTACATTCAAAAGTTAACTTATAAGATACACCTTTAAAATCCCTAATGGGAGAAATAATATACACACATGCACTAGCACCAACCTTAACCACTGATCCATTAAAATACATGGTCTAGAGACCTTATTCTTTCTATTTCTTCTCTAAAGCTTCATGTTTCTTTGTAGAATCTTCTTCCTCCTTAAATTCAAAAGGTGCAGGAATTTCAAGATCAAAGGGAGAACCATCATTAAAGAAAATAGAAGATCCCAAGTCAGTATCAACGTCATATATAGAATGATTATCTGGTTTGTCTTGGCTACTAACTACATATGGAGATATTTTATCGCTGTATAACCTTGTACTCCCTCTAGCCATAGGAATGGTAACATAGGACATGTCCATTTCCAGACTTCCTTTTAACTTAGAGGTCCAAGACCTTGACAACAACACCCCAAATTTTGGAGGAATGTTTACTACGACTACATCCATTACCACAGTTTTAGAGGACATTTATGTCAAGGTTACTACCATATATTTAATCATTGCAAGACATTTTACCTTCCTGGAATCAAAAGAATACAAATATTTATATGGCCTAGTGACTTCTAATCTCAAACTTTCTACTACTTTCTTTGGCATCAGATTATAGGAGGCACCAGAATCTAAGACGGCATTGTGCACAACCATATCATGTACATTTAGACATAGGTAAAAAATAGGAACTTCATACTCATCTCCATTTTCATTTTTACACCCAAAGGAAATTGTAGGAGCATCATCATTCACTTATAAGATATCAGGTTGAAATTCTCCCTAATTCCCAACCATACATGTTATCTTGTCTCTGCATTCTATGTTTCTGAGCAACTCATTAAAAGGGATGAATATTTTTACCTTTGAGAGTTTTGTTTGCACGTTGAAAGTTGAAACAATTTTTTCCACATCTATCAGTGCTGGTCATTTAATTGTTGTTGTCTATTCTACTTTATCTACAGGCTCTTTATATACAATTTGCTCTTTTTGTTTTTATTTTTTCTTATCGGTATTCTGTTGACTGCTAGAAGGATGATTTGGATTGAGCCTTCCTTTATTGATAGTAATATCTCTATTCCTCAATTGAATCTTCCTTATCATCCATAGCATGTGGGTCCCCTCTTTGGTACTGTTCTGATTCTACCTCAAAATCCTTATCATCATCCTCCTGAACATAAATGTTATGTTCTATTTTCGTGAGGTATATATCAGAATCTAAATCACCAAAATGATGGATTTTATCTTCAATGGGCTCGACCTCACCTTCACCATCCACATAGTTTTTAGGGAAAGGTGGTTGTATTTGTTGGTCATTTGGATTTCTAGGATTCCTTACATCCCTCTGTCTGATTTGTGGGGGTTGAGGATGACTGCGTCTTCTAAAATTCAGATTCCTGATTTGAAGCTCATTTTGTTCCATGTTCAGTGGCCTATTATCTACAGTCAATATATCTATCATTTTCTCCATTTCCTTCAATATCATCTCAAATTTTATATCACTGGTAGAGGCAACAACATAAGTAGAAGGTACTATTTATTCCTTGATTTTCCTCTTATCAGTTTCTATTTTATGTTTCATCTTTCATGCCATCATGTTGGCTTCTACTTATAATGCATCTTTAAACATGTCAAGAAGGCTAGCTGATTTCCTCTCTCTCAATAATAAAACAAAATCACTTTCAAAAGAATCATCATAGTGGAGTTTCACAACTCCTACTAGAGGTTTGATATCACTAGGGATGGAGTTATATATTCTCATGAAATGGCTTGAAAATTCATGGACAGATTCAAAAACCCCTTTCTTGAGATTTTTATATTGAGACAACACTTGTAATTGAATCTTCTTATCATCCCAACTTTCTAAGAATGCATTTTGGAATGCTTGGAATGGATCTAGCAGGGAAGTCTCTAAACAATTTTTTGGATTCCCCAAACAAGATTTGTCCAAACAGTATCATCTTAACATATTCATAATCCACCTCCTCCATATCAATGAATTCATCAAACCTGTCTACATGTTCTATGGCTGTGAAATCACCCTCCACATCATATAAGGTAATTCTTTGAGCATAATTCATAGGGAGGTCATGTAATGCAGTGGGGAAAGCCAAAGGGGGAAATTTGGCCGCCATTGGTCTAGGTGGATTTGGAAATATAGGAGGTGCTTGGAAGGCTAGATCATTTTGAACAACTGGTGGGATATAGGCCTGAAAGTTATGAACAGTAGGGTTTCCTGCACCAATTTTCCTAGAGTTTTGAAGGTTCTACCAAAGAGAGTCAAGCAAATATGACTCCAACTCACTGGGATTTAATTCTATGTTCTTCAAAACAGATTTTGACTTAGACTTTTATAGTGACATTTCAAAATTGGTTTCCCACATAGAATCTTGAATGTTATGAAATTCTTGAGTAGATGTTTTTCAAATTGAGGAATATCTAATTGGTCTTTTCCTTTATTTCTATGAAATTTATTGGGGTTATCCACACCTTGTAATATTCCAATGTTAGGATTACCTCCTATATGTGGCCTCCTGGAAGCCAAGATGCCTTCTGCAATTTGCTTAGAACCATTGTGGAGTCACCAGGGAAAATTTACAACCTTCTTCAACTGTAGGAGTCTCTATTCGCCCACATAAACCCATTCTTCTTAGGATCTTTGTTGTTTTTCCCAAGGACAATTTTCACTTTCTTCTTCCCTAACAACAGCGCCTATTTGTTAGCACTTAGAATCACACCCAAGGTTGTGAAATGTGAACCCCAAGGTAGTAGCAAAACCACTTTAAGAAAGGGAGTTGTCTCCTTTGTTTCTAGAGAGGATCTCTCACAGATATATAACAAGTCCAGATTTAGACATGAAATGAAATTCATATATTGTTGTGGTTGAAACGGGGTAAGGGCACATTGGGCTATGGATTCACAATTATCAAGAAACACAGGGTAGTTTTCATAGGAAATGTATGTGAAGGAAAGATAATACTTCGGTTACGGTCAATATGTTTTTGGTATGGTGATGAGGAAGAAATGATGGCAAACCATTAACACATAGAACTACAGAAAATGAATTCTGCATTAACTTTAGAAAAAACAATTTGTGAATATCTAAGATGATATCAAGAGCATAAGCAAGTATGAATTCTGAAAACTGTCACACACTTATCTCAGATATGAAAAAAAACATAGTGGAAATATTAAAAAGAAGGACATGCACATAAATGAAATAAATCACAGACTGTAACTGAGAAATATATATGAATATTTGCATTCAAAGACCAACATTTGACTTTGCAACTTTTATTAAACAGATGTCAAAAGTACATAACAAAAAGTCTCACGGGTTTCAACCCTTTCTTCCTTTGTTAAGCGTATACTTATAGTGTCTGGACCCTTTAGACCAACCTTGAAACAAGGTCAAAATTAGTTACAACTTGAGAAACAAACTTCTAACAAACTCTAACATGGCACATTTTCCATGATTTTTATAAAAAAGAAAATATGAGGGCGACACACATGTTGGATTTAAAATAATAATGCATCTCCAAGATCCTGGATCGCTTGATCATTCTACAATTGTCTCTTTGATACTTGTCACACCTTCATGTATTTATTAGTGCAACATGTATTTACTTTTCCCATAATTATCAATTAGCTTATGATTTATCAGCAACTGACAGATCTAGAATGATCATATCCTTAGCCAATACCCTGAGATCCACATTTTCTAAATAAGAGAAAACTATCAATTTGGCACATGTAGCTTTAAATTCGAACAACATTTCAAAGTCTCCAGCCAATTTGTCAATCACAGTATTTCCTAACAAGGATTGTTGTTTCATATAATCAAACTTCCTATGATCTAATATGCAACTGATTAAACTGTCATTATACTGCTTCTGAGACCACATTCCGCCTTTCTCTTCTTAAAAGAAAGGAAGTCCTCTTTTGAATAGAGGATTAAACAATTCAATAAATTCCTTAATTTGATTATACATAACCTCAATTTTTGCTTCAACTTTTTCTAAATGATGATATTTATTCACCACTCTCCTTTCCAATGTGATAACTAAAACCCTATCCTGGATATTTGCTTTCTTTATTTCCTCTTCTATCAAACTGTTCAAAAACTTGATTGCATTATTAGTTGTGTCTACAGGCTTCTTATTTAGGACCTGCTTTACCATTAAGACATTTTGTCTAGCATCTTTTGTAACAATATCCTTATCAAGAATAAAATCCAAATAAGGCCCGAGCTTAGTTGATTCTTCTATCACTACATCCCAGATGAGATGTTTTTCTCCCTGTAAGGCTGACTATCCTGTAACCTATTTTGTTAGTTTATTATTCTTTTCTACTAGCTCTTTACATTTTCTTCCAATTCCTTTCTTTCCTTTTCTCTTTTCCTAGCTATGTCTTCTAAGTTTTTATTTTGGTTCCTCAAACCAATGACTTCTAAATTTTTCAGACTTACTTGAGACAAATATTGGGAGAGGGAATCTATACCTGATTGTAGATAAGATGAAACAACTGGCACTTGCTGCTCCTTATTCTTCTCCTTTAATTCCTTTAGCTCTTTTTCTAGTTCTTCTTGCTTTGTTTCAAAATTCTTTTCTTTCTCATCCTAAAGTCCTGCATTCTTCTCCCATTGTTTCTCCTTTTTTCTCAAATTTTAGTAACCTTGCTTTACAATCAACCAATTCAATATTCAAAGATTCCTTTTCCTTCTCAAACTTTGTCAGCTCAGAAGTTTGTATAGGCTGAGTAGATGAGATATTCAACTTCTTTTTTAATAATTGAATTGCATTTTATTTTTGCTTTAACAACTTATGAGTGGTAGCTCCCTTATCATCTTGACTGTCAACTACCAATAATTCCACTTGAAGCTTCTTAATATGTGTCTGGTGGGATTTATTCTCGACCTTCTCCTTTCTGAGTAAATATTGAACTCTTCTCTTACTTGATTGTAAGTTTGATACCAACATTGTTTCTTTTAACAAATCAGTATAAATAATATCACATGTTTCTCTATGTAAATGTATCATATTAATAGAAGGGATATTCTTTAGGTTCATCCTCATTTCAGCCACTTTATTCCCTGTAGTGACTTCCAAATTCAAAGTGTTTTTAGCTTGATCCCTATCAGTCACTAGCGGTACCTCTTGACCGGGCAATTTTCTCACTTCATCATACAACTTCAATTTCTCATTAAATTTTTTCTCACCCACATATTTATATTTGTCTAATAATTCATCCTAGGACTTGTAGTTATTTGTAGCTCCTTCAAGAATTTTAGCAAAGGTATATTCCTGGATTTCAAAGGCTGGGCCTTTGATATTAATTTGTTTCTTTTTTCCTTTAGACTTTGTGGACTGTATAAGTTTCCCTACCTTTTCAGTCTTTAGCTTCTTGGGTGTTCTAACAGTATCTTCCTCATCTATATCCATGGTGTTTAGGAGGTCTCTCTTATTTGTTTTTTTAGAAACATTAGCCAATGGAGTAATATGATTAGTTGTTGCAACTATACTGGAAATATCATGTTGGGGAGAAGTGTTCCCTGGTGTAGATGAATGCGAATATTCCTATATATTGTCACTATTCTTAGTATCCTTGGGGTAATCCATCTAGTTTTCTCTTTCAGACAATCCATCCACTTAAGAATGCTCAAATGGATTATTCTTATTGACTTGTCTCGTATTTGAAATGATATGGTGAGGGTCATAATTTATAGTAGCTTCAACTAAAAATCCCATTTCTATGACCATACTTTCGATTGTTGGAAGAGATGATTTGGTATTAATGACAAAAGGACCTACCTTCCATGGAAATTTAATTTCTGAAGTCTTGTTAAAGATCAGGAAATGTTCATATTCAACTATTAACCTTTGTCTAATCATCTCTAATGAAAACACCCTCACTGTAAAAAATGTTGGTAGGATATAAGGTTGATAAACGAACCCATATACCCTAATCGCTGTACTATGTTTAGAGAGGAAGCAATCCCCTAATCTTCTTTCAGGTGAAAACTGTAATGATTATTTCATATCCGGTAGTACCTTTGGGTAATATCTCTTGAAAGAAAACATTGTATACTGGTGTCATGAGAAAATTCATAAATTTACAGTAATCCTTACTCATTTCACCTATTATAACCATTTCTAGGACTTGTAAATTGTCTTCATTGAATGTTAAGAACATCTTCAATAGGAAATATTGAAGCCTGAAAGTTCTTGTATTGTGGAAGTTTAGTAGTTTGGAATGAATATTGTCAGCTAGAAACTCATCAAACTCAAGGCATGGTGATTGCATATACTGAATCAACTACTCAGACCCTTCCCGACTAGTACTAAGGGAGAACATTAAGCTCAAAAAGGGTTATGTGATGTATTTATTGGTATCTAACCCCAAAAAATGACTTACTAAGGTTACCAGAGACTGGGTTTCTTCATTAAATAGGTTGTAATCAATGGGAAAAAGGGTGATTTAGAAACTATCAACCAGGTTTTGGGCAGGATTTGAGGAAAGTTTCTTTTTGTTCAACTATAGATTCTCAGAAAAAACTGGACTAGGTTTTCTTCTTTGTACTCTTTATAAATTTGGGAAAAATCGGTAGGGATTAACAGGGTATTTTGAATGACAAAGGAGCTTACTGGACATAAGATATTAGACCTAGATGCAGCCATTATTACCCCCTCATAAGGAGAATAATGATAGGCGCACCACTCAACGAACTCTAGACAACTAAGGGTTTGTTCTACAAAAAAAAAAATGAAATGAAAACTCCATGAGTGTCAATTCCTTGATCTTTTAGGATTTTCATCTTATTTTTGGCAGTATCTAATGTATCATTTAGAAAAATAGTGTTGAATAATTCAGAATCTTTATCCTCAAGACTTTCATCAACCTTCTCATACTCAATATTCTGAACCTCTGAATCCTCCATTTCAGCCATGAAATACTAGTTTAGTAGAGGAGTGAACCTACCTGGTCAGTTGACAGATGGCTCAAAATTTTTTTCCATGGTGGTGCCTTCCACACAGTTTGAATTCTTGTTTTCCAATGCTCCAGAAAAAAAAATAGATCAAATCCCCGTACTTGTCTTTATATTATTTTATTCCTTAGATTGAATGTGCATCTTTATTATCGAAATCAAATCTCATCTGTAGATTTGGTCTTCTTTAATCCGAGCTCTTGATTTCTAGATGTTGGTTAACCACACTAACTTATTCTCACTTATTACACCCTCTTTATCTCTCATGCATATTGGAGTACCAAAATAATTCCCCATCCTTGATCTAAAATTCCCTCTCATCTGAGTTGTCCATCTGGATGTGTCTTAAACCTTGGTTTCTAGTTCTATGGTCTTCACAATCTTCCTAATAGATTCTATTCTCGGATTTTCTTATAGTCGTACATTTCCATTAGCTTAAATTTGTACCCTATGTCACCTTTGACACTTTGCATTTTCACACCTTCACCAAGAATTTTCTTCCTTCCACTTTGGATTAGCAGATCCATTTCATACCATTGATCTAATCTTTCCTTCCATCTGAACCATTGAAATGTATGGCTCATATTTAATTTCACAAATATCAACTCTGAATTTTCTTTGTAAAACTTCAAATTTCAGAATTATCCTCAACCTTTGATCAAATACACTTTTAATATCCATCGTCTAAGTGTAAAGGGTCTACCAAATTTCGCAAATCCAACTGCACCTTTTGTTCATGCAAGTTAAATTAGTGGAATCATTTTTCGCCTTTGATTTCTCCCCAACTTGATCTCCATCGTTGAAACATGTAATCCCTTTACACCATTCCAAATATTTGAGATGTGATTTTCCACGAGCACTTTAGATAAGCGGAATTCACCTCCGTCGTTGATCTAAAACATCTTTCATCTTGGCCATTCAAACCTGCAGGTGTTTCAACCAATTCCGCAAATACGAAAAGTAATTATCATTATGGAACTTGGAATGATGAAATGGATTTCCACCATCAATGGGATTAAACCATTGATCACCATCGTTGAAATATAAACCATTTTCGCAATTCCATGAATCTGAAAAGATGCTTATCTCATATTGCACATATTTCTTTCTTCTGCACCGTTGATCGTCTCCAAAAAAATTCTGGACTGTCAATCTGGAAAAAAGAGGAAAGTGGAAATTCCACTTTTTGTAAAACACGGTTCTAAATTTTCCGACCCCTACTTTCTACTTCCTCTTTCTGCCTTCACACTTTTTCGAAAAGAGGAAAGCGGAAGTTAGCCTTTCAATTTTCTCACTCCCAAATACTTAAGTTTCTCGCTTTCTGATTTTTTGCCCCTCTACTTTCTTCCAGACCGTTGATCTTCGGGGGGAGCACTTTGGACCGTTGATCTGGCAGATTGCGAAAAGAAGAAATCATACTTCCAATTTTCTATGGATGAAACTTTGTCGTTTCCGCTCCCACATTTTTCCCAGAAAGCAGAAAGCTAAAAGCGAGCTTTCATTTATTCTTGACGAAAACCTTAATTTTCCGACCTTTCGATCTCCCCCCTTTCCTTCCCACAACACTGATCTCTATGGAAATAGTATGATCCCTCTGCTCCCAGATCACGAAAGGAAAAAATTGGGATTCCACTTTTCATAACCAAATTTTACCTCTTCCGCTCCTGACTTTCCTTGGGCGGAAATTAATTTTGGCCTTTGGATTCATCCGCTACATATCCAAGCCATTCATTTTGTTGTCAATATTCAAATAAGTGAATATTTCTTCATTTGAATGCATTTTCAAGGCCGAAAAACAAAATCTCTTAAGTATTTTGCAGTTAGAGTTTAGAAATGTCCCTTAAAACACTTGTAGACCTTTATCAACAATCTTTAAGGGTCAGATGATATGAAAATTTTATAAACCTTATTTGTCCTTACACTTTTTTATACCCCTCCAACCACATAGCACAAAATAGTGCTAACACCACCAAATTAACAGTACAATCCTAGAAGATGCCTAAGATTGTTGACTTCATGGAATCCCTCACTCAGGAGCAAGAAAAATTGGTTATGATGGGCACCATCAAACCTTCCAAATATTGAGATTTGGTTGTTGGAGATTCAAAGGTGGATTCCAAAGGCAAGAATAAATCCAATTCAAATAAGCCACTAGAACAAAAGAGAGACAAGTCCAAGTCTCAAGAGGAGTCCTCAGGCTCCAAGAAGAACTTCTAGAAGAATAAGAATAAAGGTGAAATGAGAAAGTGTGCATACTGTAGTAAGGGCTATCATATTGAGAACTCCTGTATGAAGAAGCAAATTGACACGTTGACTCAACTCTTGGAGAAGAACAACATCTCCCATCCTGAATGCACAAAGAAGAGGGAAAGATAATCAAATTTAGATGACAAGGAGAGAGTTCATGCCTTGGTTGCAAACACTTCAAGATCATCTACCTTCATCATTGTCTATGGAGTTTCAAGGCACATGGTTTTGAAAAGGGATACTTTATCCTCTCTTGATTATTCAAAAGGTCCAAATTTTTTTTTTGAAGATCAATCTGTAACTAATAGTAAGGGAAAGGGTAGGTTGACTTTAACCATGGTTCTTTCAATGATGTATTGTATGTCCCAGGTATTGATGCTAACCTCTTGTTAGTGTATCAGATGACCCATGCTGGGTCTCCTAAGAAGGTTGTCTTCTCTACCAATGAAGTTGAAATCTCATAGTTTTCAAATGGTAGATTCATAGATAAAGGTGTTGTGGATCATAGTTCGAAACTTTACAAGTTTTCCCATTTCCTACCTTTCTCTAACCCCTCTACTCTTCTCACTCATACTAATGAAGAAAAAATTATTTGGCATGAGATATTTGGCCATATAAATTACAAGTATCTTTCATATTGAGTGACAAATACATGGTCATAGGGTTACCAAATATTAAGTTTTCCAAATGAGTCTGCCAGGGTTGCATCCTAGGAAAACACCTAGAGCATAAGTATGAGAGACTCAATCATGAGAGAACCTATGCACCCCTTGAGTTAATGCACAATTAAATTTCTGTTCCATTCCATCATATGTCCACCAGTCAAGACAAATATTTTCTAACCTTCATAGATGACTTTTCCAGGAACTGCTGGGTTTACTTCCTCAAGCATAAGCCTCAATTTTTTGACCTCTTCAAGGTTTTTCGAGCCTTGGTTGAGAACTAGTCTGGGAGGAAACTCAAGATAATCAGATGTAACAATGGTGGAGAGTATGTAAAGTCTGATTTCATCCATTATTGTGAATATTAAAGTATCCAAATGCAACATTATATTCCCTACACACCTCAACAAAATGGTGTTGCTGAGAGGAAGAATAGATCACTCAAGGAGATGGCAACTTGCATGATGGACTAAAAACATTTGCCACCAAAGTTTTGGGCCAAAGATATAAACTATGCATCCTATATCTAGAATAGGGTGCCTCACAATAAACTTTATGGGATCATTCCTTTCGAATCTTGGAGTGGTAACAAGCCATATGTGACCCATTTCAGGATTTTTGGCTCAAGGGCTTGGGCTAGAATTCCAGCTGAAAAGAGGAAGGATTTGCATCCCCAAATTCAAAGGTTCCTATTTGATGGGTATTTTTAATATTCCAAAGGGTATAATATGATCGAATTGAACACTCAAAAATATTTCATCGAAAGGAGTGTTCAGTTTGAACAAGAGCCTATGCTAGCAACAAAAATTGGAGAGTCTTCTTCATCACCACCACCATTGAATGTAAGTGAATAGAATAATGAGTTTGATAATTATGATATTCCTGATAATTATGATTTAATTGCATATCCTATCAGTTTTACAAGACAAAAATTGGAAGCAAGGACCATTCAAGAAGCCGGGGAACTTGTTGGGAATCCTAGTGACACTAGGAGGACTAGATCTCAATTTGAGAGTGCCCTTTACGTGAAAGATCTATTCTTTGCTGAGAATTGATATTTGATGGTTGAATTAGAACCTTATACATATGAATATGCATAAGAATATCCAATATGGAAAAAAACCATGAATGAGGAATACAACTCACTCCAGAAGAATGACACATGAGAACTAGTCAATCTCCCCCAAGGCAGGAATCTAGTCAACCGTAAGTGGGTTTATAAAACCAAATTTTCTACTGATGGTTCACCTTTGAAATATAATACAATATTGGTAGCTAAGGGATACTTACAATTTCAAGGTATTTATTAAAATGAGACCTTTTCACCCGTGGAAAAGATGGACTCCATAAGGTTAGTTTTGGCCAATGCAGCTTCAAGGCAATGGGAGGTGCATCACATGGATGTGAAGAGTTACTTTATACATGGAGATATGAAAGAATATATTTATATGTATAAAACTACATGTTTTGTTTCTAATCCATGTCTTGTATGCAGGTTAAATAAATTATTGTATGGGCTTATTGGAGGAGCAAGTCGGTATGCCGTTTTGAACGATAGACGACTTAGTCGATTAGCCAACTAAGTCGGTCAACCGACTAATGAGAGATTAGGTCAACCACCTAAGGTCGTGTCGGTTGAGTGAACTAATAAGTAGTTATCTGTAACTATTTGTAAATCATATATATAGGCTGTTGAGCCAGATGAGAACTTGGTTTAGTTCTCTGTATTGTATGGACCCTTTCACTATAATATAATATGTTATTCTACTTAGTTGTTCTTGTCTCTTGTCTCTATTATGTATGTCTGTATTAATGTGTATTATTGGTAACCCTATGTGATTTGTGAGATTACAATAGGGCTAAAGAAATCCCTCAGGGATTGGTATGCCAAGATTGATGGCCTTTTGTTGTCACAGAACTTTGTTCGATGCAAGTCTGATATGATTGTCTATTTGAAGCTGATACATAGTTCCTTAATAAATATTGTTTTGTATGTGGATAATTTTTTTATGACATGAAGCTCCATGAAAGACATTTCCTCCTCAAAGGATGCACTAAACCATGCCTTTTCCATGACATATTTGGGATTGTTGAGTCAATTATTGGGAATTAAAATTTCTCAATTAGCCCATGGAATAAAGGTTCATCAATCCAAGTATGCTTCATATTTGTTCAACAAGTTTAGCTTAAATTATTGCAAGCCAATAAAGACTCCATTCCCCTTTGGAGTTAGGCTTGAAGAAGCAACTTCGACTCCATTGGTAAATAATACACTGTATAGGAAGTCTATTGGGTATTTGATTTATTTGACTCATACTCGACCTGATAGATCGTATTCTGTGAGTGTGGATTCCAGACACATTGATAAGCCTCATGAAATCCATTGGAGGGAAGCCAAGATAATTCTAAACTTTATTCAAAGAACAAGAAAATATGGTGTCACATAAAGGTACGGTGGACTTTCAGAAAATAGAGAGGGAGAAGTGGTTGCAAACAAGGGAAGAGAGAAGAGAAAGAGCCATAGTGCTGCAAAGAGGAATGAGCACTAGGGTGACAAACCAAGAGAGAAATCCACCAGAGTCGGGTCATGACCGACATGAGGAAGGCATGGAAGAAGAAACGTCCCCTATGGAAGAAGATTTGTGGATAGAGCAGCAAGAAGCTCTCCAATTAGAATTCCCCTAGGAGGTAAGACCTCTATCTCTGATGAATATGAGTACTAGGATACAAACCATTGTCGAAGAGGACCTCAGAATAGGAGTTGGTGACTTTGGTATTTGGAGCCGACTAGATGACAAGAGAAACGATGATAATAATCTAATTATCCATTTAATAGAAGAAGGAAATTGGTTCATGCTTCAAGCGTTACCCTCCAACCGAAGTATCCACTTAATTTACCCAACACATGAAGGAGAAACCCCCCTACCAAATACATCTTTGGAAGATACAGAAAATTTGGAGCTGCAGACAAATAATTGCAGTTGGACATCGACAAGAGAAGTCGACCCCAATCGACTGCTTTTCGGAGAAGAAACGACAACTAAGACGACCAATGGAAATGAGAGTTCTGTCGAAAATAGTTCTGCACAGAATAATAAACAAAATAACCCACCATCCCCACCACCACCACCTCCTAATGAAGATAGTGATAGTGACTCCGACATGCGTCATGGGAGAACACACATTCCTCTATATGAGGGTGATGAGGACCCCAGACGACATTGGTTTGTCTGTGAGTTGACTTGGTAGGCAAACCAAGTTATGGATGAAGATAGACAGATGGCGCAGTTCACTAGTGCCTTGAGGAAAAGGGCATTAACATGGTATATGACCTTTTCTGAGAGAACTCCCCGAGAAGCTAAAGCTGAAGTCAAAGAACAATTTCTATCATTCTTTAAAACTCCAGATGCAAAACATCTGGAAGCAAATAAATTAAAGACAACATCACAAAAGCTAGGAGAAACTATTTGCGCCTACGACAAACCCTGGAAATACCTTCTCAACCAGTTGGATTATGTCATTGATGAGAAACTAGTAATCTAGTGGTTTCTTACAGGTTTGTCACAAAAGATTCATCGACACATCAGTTTAGAGACATTCAAAACTTATGAATATGCGCTCACAAAAGCTCTACAAGTATAAATGGATGAAGACATTCCAGCATACTCCACAGATCACAAACTGGAGGAACAACTTGAGATCATGAAGAAATATCTAAAAGAGCTAAACCTTAAGAGTCGGGATATTTGGTGCATGAAGTGCTCGACGACCAAACATTCAAAGGACAATTTTCGACAAGATATTAGTCGACAAGATGTTCGATTTGTGCAAACAAAATGTTTTTGCAACATCTACCAGCAGCATGGAGAGCATACCACAAAAGATTTCCCATTCAACATGAAGAATGGCAAAGCATCATGGTGTGCAATCTGTGAAACTAAAAATCACAACACCTCCAACTACCACCTGAATCTAAAGAATTGACAAAATTATCATCCAGTGTATCATACTAACACAGTTGCACAGAACAATGAGTAAAATGACCAAAATAATCAAAGGTATGAAGGTCGTCGGTACGAACGCCGGTTTGAAAATTGACGTGGAGGCTATGGAAGTCAATGTAAATTCTTTGGGAATTGAGCCAACCGACCACATCGGCCCGTCCAATGTTTCACATGTTACAAGGAAGGACACTGACATGCAGACTATCCATACAAGGACAGGAGTGACCTAAAATTATGTACTAGTTGTGGAGTAGGGGATCACTCATTAGAGGATTGACATACTATGCTTGAAAATATAAATAAGAATAAGAATGTTAATGTCTTGTTGTGTGTGCAGAAACATGATATTATCAATACAAAGAATTTACATATTGTAACTTGACAAGGGACGAAAACTGGGAATGATAACCCCCAAATAAGTAAGATAAAATAAAAAAATATTTATCTTGGCCCAGTTAAAGAAAAACAAATATATAAAGATGCAACAAATATATTTAGAGAATTTGCTCGACATGAAGAAGAAGATGATAATCAACAGGACACAGGAAAAGAGATAATACAGTTGGTACAAAAAGATAAAATAGTATTGCAATTCATTGAATTACTGTATAAAATAAAACACAACAAAAACATCGAAAAACAAACAAAGAATATCTACAGCTTAAACCAAAAAGATAAAAGTGATGCCGACCCACTTGTCGACTTGGAAATTGAAGGATACCATGTCCGACAAGTTGTACTCAATTTCGGATCACAGGTAAATATTATGACTCAAGACACATGGGAACATTTAGGCAGACCTCAATTATATGAATCAGGCATATACCTAAAATTGGCCGACCAAGGCCTAATTGACCCTATTAGAGTCTGGAAAAATGTTGACACAACAATAAAAGGTATATCGACTAAAGTTGACATTGAAATTATTGACCCTAAGGAAGGATCCAGTTCCTTCATAGCATTAGTAGGTCACCCTTGGGGGAGAAAATTGAAAGCCTCAATATCCTTGGACAAAGAAAGAATAAAATTAAAGGGGAATGGACAAAAAATCATAGTACCTATCCATCCATCCTAAGGAGAACCTTGGACAGAACCAATTGATGAAGAAGTTGACATCCGACAACTATATCAGATACAGAAGAATGAACATTACACAGAACCTAATACATATGGTGAACTTTACTTAGGAAACCCGGACTCAGTGGGATACAATTCAGATACAAAACTATATGATTGGGAGGTTTAAAACTATGAAACAAAAGCAAGAGGATGCTGGACCATTCAAAAAGTACAGAAGAAACCAGTCAAACAATGCTTTGTGGTGTCCAGCATCCCAAAAATATTTGAGAAGAAAATTAGGGAATATACTACCTTGCAACCTGTTAGAATAATCGACCCATAGTTTACCCACTTAGACATTAATTCATTTATTTTTGTCTTATTTGCCTAGTTCATGTGTCCCACCTTGTGCAAGTTGCTATTTGCCTATCCATAGAGGTCACACTTGACACATTTGACTCATGTAGCACATGGGAATTTCCAAGGAATCAAATCTACTTTATTCCTGGCCTCCTAGGCACCTATCTGCTTTTTCTGCTTTATTGCCTGCTTTTTCAGTGTTTTAAGGCAAATGGGAAAGCTAGACTAGGTGAGGTGAACTTGTTTTTTGTCCTACACATCCTCCTCTCTTTCCTCCATGCAAAAGAATGTATGAGCTTCCATTCCACCACTCTTTATCTTTCCTATTCCTTTTTTCCAATTCGTGAGCTCCATGACGGATTTGGGATCGGCTTTTTACACCTATGGGGGATTTGCTTATTTTTGGTAATCCTGCTTTATGCTAGATTTGGATGCCTCCTCATGCATTCGATTTCTTGATGTATTCTATTTATTCAGTAGCCTATGTTATTACAGGGTTGGCTATTGTACACTTACATAATACAGTTTAGTGTTACAACTCCATTTTCAGTCTCTTTTGTGAGTGATTTTGCATGATCAATTGATAATTGTTGTGAGTAAAATTAATATATTACTAGGTTTAATTTCCACATGGTATCAGAGCTAGTATAAATTATATTCTCTCCTTCAAAATTGTTTTTCAGGTTCGACATCAAAGACTAGGAGCCTTCTACTGACAGTCGGGACAAATTTTCTAGAGCTATGGATCAATCACAGAAAACTATCTTGACTCCCTTCAATTTATTTGAATGGAAAGCAGAGATGGAGATACTGTTGAGAGAAAAAGGCCTCTACAGGGTGACTATGGCAATAGAATCAGAGCCCAATGCAGCTACAGAGAAGAGAAAATGGCACAACAGGAGGGATGAGGCTTATGGCCTCCTGTGCCTGAGTATTTCCAGAGACCTCCTTTTCCATCTTGATGGATTGACATCACCGAATGAAGTATGGGAGAAGCTTGCTGATATTTTTGGAAAGAAATATGAGATGAGGGGACATCAAATCGAAAATGAACTGATTTCTCTGAGTCCAAATAGCTTTGAATCCCTGCAGCTATATTTGTCCAAGTTCAAAGCACTAGTTTTGCAGCTAAAATAGTGTGGTATTGAAAAGAAAGATGATCAGCTCGTATTGGCCATTCTCTCGAAGATGGGCCCTGATTATTTAGTGTTTGTTTTGACCTTCTATGCCACAAAACTAACAGCTCGAGCCTAGAAGATGCCTAGCCTTGCAGATTTCATGGAATCTCTCACACAAGAACGGGACAAGCTGGTGATGATGGGCACCATCAAACCATCCAAAGATCAAGCTTTGATTGCTGGAGATTCGAAGGTGGATTCAAAAAGCAAAAAGAAAGCTAAAAATCCACCTGATCAAAAGAGAGATAAGAAATGGTCTCCGGAGGATCTACAAGGTCCCAAGAAAAATACCCAGAAGAAGAAAAACAAAGGTGAAATGAACAAGTGCGCATACTGCAATAAGGGCAATCACTCTGAAAACTCTTGTATGAAAAAGTAGATTGATATGCTGACCCAACTCCTGGAGAAGAATGGCATCTCCCTTCCAGAAAGCTCAAAGAAGAGAGAAGGAGGATCAAGTTTAGGTGATAGAGAGAGATTTCATGCATTGGTTGTTGGCACATCAAGCTCACCCAGTTTTATCATTGATTCTGGCGCTTCAAGACACATGGTTTTGACTAAGGAGGCCTTCTCCTCACTGGACAAGTCGAAAGGACCATCTATTGTACTGGGAGATGAATCTCTCACTGAAAGTATGGGAAAAGGAAGGATAGATATTGATCATGGTCAGTTCAACAATGTGCTGTATGTCCCTGGTCTCGCCTCCAACCTCCTATCAGTGTACCAGATGACCCACATTGGGTCTCCTAAGAAGGTCATATTCTCCCTTGATGAAGTTGAGATCACAGAGATCTCAAGTGGTAGAGCCATTGCAAAAGGAGTTGCAAATCATGCTCAAAAGGTATACATGTTCTCACACTTCCTACCTTACTCAAACCCCTTTGCTCTTATGATTCATGCTAATGAAGCTAGAAAGCTATGGCATGAAATATTTGGCCACCTAAACTACAAATATCTATCTGATCTTAGTGAAAAAGAGATGGTCATAGGGTTGTGTTGATGTATATGTAACTTTGAAATGTATTCTTCTATGTATTCTATGTATTGTAACCCGATGTTTATTCCGGGATGTTTCTATTATGTATTTGAGTCATGTGGTCATGCCCCGATGTTCCGATCGGGAGGATTAATAATGTAATCAAGTCATTTCAAGTCATTAGGTAAGTCCCCACAGTTATGGGGCACTTGAGTTATTATACACTAACTAAGGTGTAGGCTCGAGTAGTAATTATTAGGGTTGATCCTACGTGTGAAATGGCAACTTAAGTGAACGGACTAATATAAATAGAGAGTGTGTGTCTCTCTATTTATCACTTGTGACTTAGCTCTCTTGCTCTCTCAAGTGTGGCGCACTTTTGGAGAAGGAAATTCTTGGGCTTGACAGAAGACAGAAGGCTGCTGTTGTGAAGGGAGGTCATCTTACTGTTTTGGGTTCACATCTTGTGGTGATACTATCTTAGAGGAAGTTGAGGGGTTTTCTCCATTTATGGTTTCCCCTCCTAAAATCTTTGTGTCTCTTGTCTCTTGTGATGTGCTTATGTGATTGCTGTGCTTGTTATTCTCTTAGTGAAAAGATCTTATCTTAATGCTAGCTTAAATGTTGAAAAACTAACATGGTATCAGAGCTAACCTGAGAAGAAGACATTGTGCAGCTATAGAAACTAGGGCTTCCTATTTTGTTGATCTTACTCCACATATTTTCAGCAAAATTATGCTAAGATTACTCTCCATTGAAGGGTGCATCTTTCTGTCGATGCAGAATTCAATTTCAAACATTTTCAGTTTCGATGTGGAAATTAGGGATTTCTACAGAAGAGGAATTTTTGAGTGATACCTACATAGGATTGTTATCCTCATCAAAACCGAAGTTTAGAGACCTGGATCAAGAAATTTGGTTGGGTGAAACTCTGGGAAAGTCAAACCCTAGTTTGACCCCAAGCTAGAGAAACCCTAAATGCTAAAACTGCTAAGTTTTGGTACAGTCACTATATTCCGAGTTTGGCGACGTTTCAGAAGCTGAAAATTTAAAGGGTATATTATAAAATCCTGATGAACACTGTGTCCAAAGGACCACATCTGATTCGCTATATTATGGGAGATATGATCTCTCCAAGTTAGGGCTCCAGCCTCTTCCAGAAATCATCCATAAACAGGACACCTGGGGAGATCTGCAATATCTTGGGCTACAGAGGTCCAAATGGAATTAATAAATATTTTACAGAAAGGGTATGGACTTTAATTTCTGTGGTCCAAATATCAGACTCATAAGATGAACCAGTGACACGTGGCATGCCATACAACTTCGCTGTTCTGAACAGTCCTGTAACAGGTCACCTTGGGAAAAGGATCCTAAATCCCAAATGGTGAAACAAATTGTGATGAAACCTATGGTGTTGGATCAGGGACAGGTGAGGTTACCACAGTGAGAAATTTCAGACATATAGGATCAGTAATTTCATATATATCACAGAAATAGTAACAGGAATTTCTGCAGAAGAAATCAGTAAATTAGGGCTTCCTGTTCCGGGAGTTTCCCTCCACTGTTTTCAGAAAAGGAGTACATTGGACAGCTCCATTTGAAGATATCTATCTGTTTATCCAATCAGATCTAAAATATTCCAACTTTTGAAAATTAGGGTTTCTGTGACAAACCCTAGATCAGCAAACTCCGAGACAAGGATGGACACCTCAAATCGGTAAGATCTAATTCTTTGCTATTTCCATTTGAGGTTCTCATTTCAATATGATATATCACATCAGCTTAGTGAAAAGCTTGTGGAAGTTGACAACTTCCAATCCTGGAAGTATATGATCCCTCTGAAGAAAATGGATTGGACACCTACATGAGTATGGAGGTTCCAGTTTCAGAGGGAGATGAGGCTAGAAGCCCTTCACAAAAAGAACTTGGTTAAGGCCAAGAAGAGAATGGTTGATTCAGTCACAAATCAACTTGTACCACAAGTTTCTTCCTTAAAGACACTGAAGATGTTTGATTCCTTGACCAAGATATTCGAAGGGAAGAATAGAAATTAGAACATGAAGTTAAGAAACCAGTCGAAGAATGTGAAGATCTAGAATGCAGAGACCATGCAGTCATAAGAGTCTCTCAAATCAAGAACAACTTGCAGAAGTGGTGATGGCCACCTTGAATGGCCTCCCAAGATCGTGGAATTCATTCATTCAAGGAATGTGTTCCAGAAGGAAGTGATTACTTTCACCAAACTTCGAGAAGAAGAAGAAGCTTGACTCATAAGAAGAGAACAGAAGATGGGAGCAATTGAAGATCAAGATCTCACCATCCAAAGAAGATCCCTCAAGCGATGAGGAATATGAAGAAATCAACTCTTGAAGAACTTCTTATCCATCCTAGAATTTGGATAAGAAATGATGCTATCATGAATGAAGAAGACGATGAAGCTGAAGAATCAAGAAGGAGTATGCCCACGAAACAAATAAAGATAAGTATTCAATTGTCATTCCATAATATTGTTTTGTTATGCATTTGTTTATATTTAGTTGATGTGTTATGCATGATAGGATGTTTGCATTAATGACAGTATACTACTAATATGCATGTGATGGGTAAGTAGCTCATGGTGCTATACAAATTCTCCATTGCTACTTATCTAGAATGAAACCTCTTTGCTGACATATTGGATTAGTGCACAATCTCAATGTTGTCCTGGTAGAGATGGAAGGCATCTAGAAAGTTTCAGTGAGATATGGATGAATGTTGTATTGGCTAAAGTAGTTGCATGATCATATATTTATGCATAAGTGTTTTCCAGTATAAATATTCCTTATGAGATGTTTCTAACCATACAATTGCATTTGACTTGTAGGAAAGACCGCATACATAATCACCTACAAGCAAAGAAGAATGAAGACTTGTTCCGAAGAACAAGTGATGACATTTCAAAATGAAGAATAATATGACAAGTGCAGTGACATCATTGATGTAGAACCTTCCAACCACCAAGAAGAAAGGGAAGACCAGTTCTATAAGAATGATGTCATAGCGCAATATCGAGACCTGAAGAAAAGTTCATAGTTCCATCATGCAGTAGATGGAAACATCATGGGATAACACATACATGATGATCTTGAAGAATATCTTAACCTTTGCTACAAGGTTGATAGAGGATGACAAGCTCACAGATGGGTGCAAGATGAAATTTTGAAGAAGTTCAAGATAGAGGATCTTAGTATCCAGTGATCCTAGATGGATACTACTTGTCACTCCAGTACAGAATGTTTCAATGCATAGAGTACGGAAGACAGAGGGAGTATGATGCTCCGCTTCAGAGGGAGTGATTGCAGAAGATCCTGAGGTTCGACATGGTATGATAGGATGGGCATATTACTGATGACTCTAGGCTTTACTGAGAGTAAAGTGGATTCCAACCTTTGCTTCAAGGTTGAAGGCAAAAGACCAGTGATTTTCCTATTATGTGTCGATGCACTATTGCTCTAGGCATGGAGGTGTGGCAGAGTACAGATGGAATCTTCCTTGGACAAGGGAAGTATGCAGTAGAGATCCTGAA
>LPNX010161136.1:13585-27740 GCA_001517045.1 Pseudotsuga menziesii | reverse complement strand
TGTAAGAAACCACAAGCCGTATGGTGAAAGAGTAACCTGTTGAATATATTGCTCTGTAGAGGAGAGTCTCGGGAGACAAAGGTTAAAAGTTTAAAACCCCAGTCTATGTCATCTTCATCAAGTATATTTCAGGTACAGGACCTCAGCAGGGACAATTTTGAGAACCATTTTTTTGTTGCAAGTGTAAATAACTCCTCAAATAATTATAGAGGAGACAAAAGTTAAAAACTCAGACTATGTCATCTTCATCAAGTATATTTGGGGTTCAGAACCTCAGAAAAAAATTCATATTTAAGAGAGAATACAGATCTAGGGTTTGGTAATAATAAGAGATTATCATTTAACATTTCTGGTATACACTGTGTCCAAGTTAGAAACGTCCCAATGTTTCAAGTGGGAACTACACTCACCATCATGGATCAAGTAAACGCAAAATGGTAAAAGATTTGAGAAAACACAGAGATCCAAAGCATGATATGTACAGTAAAACTTGAAGTGCGAATGGCCATGTCTAAATACCAACTGTCGATGCAATTGTAAGAAACCACTAGCAGTAAGCCGTTGAATATCTTGCTCTGTTGAGGAGACAACACTTAAAATCTGTCTATGTCATCTTCAATAAGTATATTTTGGGTCCAGGAACTCGGCAGGGACAATTTTAGGAACCAATTTTTTATTGCAAGTGTAAATAACTCTTCAAATGATTCTAACACTCAGAATGAGAAGTGTAAATAATTCTCAAAATCATCTAAAATTCACAAAGATTTTATATTATTTATGCGAAATTGTGGCAAATTTTCAAGTAAAATCTATAGAAGGGAAAATAGCCAAATGGAGAATATTAACCCCTAAATATCTTCAGGAAAACCACTAATTAACCAAATTTAAAGTCCAACAAATATCAAATCAGATTTATAGGGGACAAAAAATTACGCTTGAACAAATGCTTTGAGAAAATAAGCATCCTGCGCCATGTACTCCTGGAAATACTCCATGTTGAGTGTCTCGACCGCCAAAGAAACCCCGAAGGGATTATACTGTGCAGGCGCTACGTCTTTCTTGAACTTTGTCCAGAGCCTTATGACAACTCCTACTTCATCGGAGACCCCCATGGCAGAAAAAGAATGTGAATTTAGTATTTTCACTAGACCGATCAAATTTGCATATAGAAGAAAACCGCCGGCTGAATTCTCACTCACCAAAAAGAGCCTAGACATAAAAACTCCCAACTTTCGACTTCCAAATAAACATGCTCTGCAGCCAGGCGCAGGAGCCCTTGAGAGACCGAATCTAAAGCACTTTGAGTTTATTAAATCACTCTATATGCGAAGGAACCCCCTGTAGTGAAGTTAGTTTTAGTAGCAATGCGAACTTGGTGATAGCCTTAAAATCTATTAGTAAAGTAATAGGCTTATTTTACCGCAACTTATTCAGCACCCCATTATTAAAAGGATTCGGAAAAGTTATAATGTACTAATGCAGAGTGAAAACTCCTTAACTATAAACGAACTATAATATCCTCCGCGGTATTCTTGTTCTGAATCACATCTAAATCACAATAGGCTAACCCACGAAGCTTCATCTACTACAGATATTCAATATGTAACCAGCATTCTGTCGATTTATCATTTCATTTTCTTATTAACCCTGGGATTCAATGGACTGTGGTAGCGGTCTTTCCATTAATTACATTTCCAAATTCCCATCGGATGTATACAATTTGTCTGTCAATCTATTTATGCTTTGTTGCATTGAAGCTCATGTAATTCAGTGTCCATGGAGAGAATACATTACAATACATCATGTTTATCCCCTTAATGGAAGCGAGCGCGAAGCTTGTTGGCTGGTAAATAAGCTACAATATGCATCTTGCTCTGTTGCTGCTGGGTATGAATCTTCTACGCGCTGCTGACTTTGACCTGCATGTCGTGGTCCCAAAACTGCTCAAAACTAATCCATAATTTCCCAAGGGCCAACACCCTGACGAATGTTGCTCGAATTTTTCTTGACCATATTTTGAAGCTCCATGGCATGCCTACCTCAATTGTGGCTTATTTTTTTACTGGTGCTCATTCCTAATCTGGGGGCGGGTAGTAGCCGGTAGAATAAGTAAGGGCGGGTTCGGTAGCGCTCAATTAGCTACTTCATTGTTGGAATTTTCTTTGAAGCAAGGATCTTTGCTTTGAACCGAAACTTCTATTTATTTTAGGGCTCCTTTTTTTCACCAGGATGGAAGAGCCAGCCACCCCCGAGTAAATAGGGAACAAATACGAAGGTTACTTAGAACAAAACTGGCTGCTATATATAAATACTAGATATACACAAGCAGGATCCGAATCAGATACACGTGAACGACAATACATTCCAGAAAATAGAAATAACAGATGGATCTTCAACTCTTACCCGTGACCCGAATTGTGTTCCTTATTGAAATTCTTTTCTAATTCGCCGATACTTGACTAATCCAGTCGGCACAACCTTCCATCGATAGAGAAAATAAGCGCGAGGAAAATGGCCACAGTCCAATCACCGTAAAAGGCCGGTTTGCAGCTCTATGATAAGGTGGAGTCGAGTTCAGAACCCTAGAAACCCTTGTATTGGCTTCGGCCTCTGCGCGCATTTCGGAAATGGCGGACAGCTTTCAAAGAGTGCCATAACTCTGTAACCTTTAAATTAGATTGCATAATGTGGTTTCAAAAGTCAAGTCATTTTTATTTTTTGAGTCAGAGGCGTATTTCTTATAAAAGACCAAAATTTGGAAGGACCCACCATTTAAATGAATATAAAAGTCCCGACAATTGCCGTGACTGACCAAATTTGAATGGCGAGTCTTGATTTTAATTGGAAGGGTATTTATTCTCTCATCCATTCAGAGATGAAAGAAATATAACTATAAATAATTAACAAGTATAAATTAACTAATTTTTTTTATAAAAAAATACAAAGAATAAATATTGTGTTTTCAAATTTTTATAATTTTAAACAATTGAACACTTTAATATCTATATGAAAAAATGACATATTTTCAATGAAACTTATTTTTAACACATTAAGTTGTATTTTTTAGAGTTGAAGCACATTTCATTATACACAAAAACTACTTAGACTATGCCATAACCATATTGGGGCATCCACATGCAATCCAAGTTTGAGAGATGTAAGAATTATAAGGATTGGGAACCTAAGAAAAAATAATACATAACTCATAAAACATTAAAGAAAAATTCCTGCATACCAAGCAAGTTAGCAAACCTAGCATAACCGAGGACATTGGGGCATCAAATATTTGTGTTCAACACTTGTCGTGAAAGAATACATGTATGTGATGGAGGGGCCTAAGTCAATTGAATCATTGCAACTCGTTGCATGTCTGAGGTTCAACACTCTCCCTTTTAAATTGAACCAAAATACCAAAAGAAGTTTATTAATGGCTAGAATTGAGAAAGTTCTAGGTGTGAGTAATTAAGGGCTCGCGACTCTAAAATTTGTTGTGTTTTGTATCAGTCCACGATTTAGAGAATCGACAATCACGCGTAGGAATATAAGTTATTCAATGAAAATAATTAATCTGTATAACCTCTATGTTGAAATCATTTTTCATGTTGATGCAGGCCACTACCCTCTTTATTGTCTTACCAAAAGGCAAGATAATAAGGAAGAAGACCTAAAATTATGGACTTCACCTTCAAAGAATGCCTTGCAATCACATTGGTAAGGAGTGATAAGAAGATCACAACAATCCAGCGTGTCAAATCTCACTTGATTGTGTTAATTAAAGACTTATATGGTAAATTTAATATAAGACTTACATATAGTTGTCTCTTACTCTTTGTGTCTTGACACATTTAATATTTTATGGTTGTCTTTGTGCCTTGACCCAATTTGTATTATAAGGTGAGGATGTGCATGCATAACAATCCTTAGTTTTTACTATGAGATGAGGATTTAAAGAGAAGAGGATGTAAATACAAGTAATTTTTATATGTATTTTGGTAGCACTCGTGACACATGTTGTGAGAAACCACAAATGTTTGGAAGGACGAAGGGAGATTACATCACAATAATGCCACCCGTCAAATTGAATACTATTCTTGAGCCAACAATTTTTTTTAATTATATTAATAACCATTGTTTCTCCATATCATGTGCCCAATGACACCTCTCTATAGCAATGCATAAATCGACTTCTACACAGTTTTCGATCCTAGCTACATGCCATTATTTGTATTTGCATGATATCGAGTGTTCTTTACAGTTGGACTTATCAAACCAGCCTTTTGAATTTCCTTTTGATGAAAATCGAGTGGACATCGGTAGCGAGGTTCACATAGGTAGTAAGCACAAATTTTTGAGCTCGTTTTAGGCCTAGTAGTAGACTATTAGTTGTTTTTTTATAGTCATAGTTTTTTACACGTTGTCACACTTTAGAATGCAGCCCCAAGTGACTCAGGAGTCAGAGTCACATCTCAATGGCTAGTTCCTCGTAGTCATCAATGATTACTTTCCATCTTGCATAACTAAGCAGTGAGTGCATGACATGAGTGAGTAAGTGATTATACTTTATAGCATAGGAATTTTGACATCTTGAGAAATTTATATGGATGGGTAATTTCAAATGTTGCCATTCTTTTGAAATGTTGATATAAATTATGCCCTTCATAATTTCAAGGGTAAAATTCAGATTTTAAATTTTTTTTTAAAGAGAAAATTTAACTTTACACTTCTCGGAAGGGCTAGAACCCTTTGGAAGGGTTGGGAAGGGTTCAATTTTGAACATTGATTGCCCTTTTCAATTTCCACCTACTTTTAGTCAACCTAGCACAAATAGGGAGGCTGGTTTGGAATTATGTTGCCTTATATTAGGTAACTGGTGTGGGATTAAGTACTGGCTAGGGTTTAGTGATGGCTAGCATATCAGAGGATAATGGCGAAGAAACTCCTCTACAGGTTTGTCTGCCCTCACTTGTTTAACAAACCTACCCCGCCTACCTCAATGAGCCTTGTCACAATGGGCCAATTAACAACCCTACCTCCGGTTACTTTAAGAGGTTTAAAGGTACCTTATCTGACAAAAGTACAAACAAGTAAAATATTCAAGGGTACATGACGGACAAGAGGCATTGCAAAGCAGATAGAAGAGGTATCCGCAGAGCTGCAATGTAAACTACAACTAGTAGACCATAACATTGGTATGAAAGTGTGAAAAATTTCTATCTAGATTGGTTTATGGCAATAAATTCCATCAAATTATGGATTGAAAGTAAACTGCATATACCAATTGATTCCATATAAGATCCAAAGTCTGAAATAAGAAGAAGCCTGGCACCACAACTTCAAACCTAAATACATGTTTGAAGTTTGATAAAATATCATGCTTTGTCTAAAAGGAAATTAGTATTTAGGTAAGAATCTAAAAAAGAATTTGGTTAATTTTCTAACTTTCTAAGAACTTACAAGACCTAACACAAAAACTAACAAAGCCTAAAATCTGAAACAAATGTTTTGTCTCAAATGTATGATCATTAGCAAGAATGTATTGAATACAATGTCTAGGGTTTTGGAATGCTTGAGCCTAGAATGAGTGAATGATATTTATATTGGTGTCAATAGCTAAGTTGTGACACATGAGGGGGTCTAGAATTTACTAAATTCTAACATAACAGATGGATTTAGAGACCCCCTCTGAATCCATATGTCGTGTTAAAATTTAGTAAATTGTACAAATTCATTGTCAAAACTATAATTTTCCATTGTTGGAATGACACAACTAAAAATAACCAAATAATGACCAATTGTTATGTGGTCATTTTTAATCTAGATATCCCGTGACCAAATTTGGTCATTTATCTTGGTCTTTTTAATTTAGTTTTTTCACGTGACCAAAAGTAGTCATTTATCTTGGTATTTTTTAGTTAGCTCACTTAAATTTATCAATTTTGGTCATTTATCCCTTGAAGAAAACTATGGTGACCAAAAATTTTGGTCTCCTGGTCACTAATCTCTCATTTTCCACTAGTGGTCCTAATACCCCTCAATCTCTTCCATACATAATTGAATTCATTTGGGTGCATTTGGGTCAACTTGGGTTTCACTCATTAGAGGAATTTTGGGGTCTAAAATGGGCCTCCTAAGGAAAATAATAAAATAATAGTTAAAATAATAAAATAATATTGACTAATTTTGGAGGAAGAAAGAAAAAAACTACTTTTTTGTGTTCGTATTTTCAACATATCTCCCTGTGTTTTTACTCAAATTTCGATCGAAAGAGCTCGTTGGATGCGGAATTTGATTCCGCATCCAATGAGTACCCACACTGCATACTTTTGACGGACCCTGCTACCCCAAAAACAAGAAATACCTGAAAATGTGATGATGACATCATCGTCACATTTTTTCAGGTATTTCTTGTTTTTGGGGTAGCGGGGTCCATAAAAAATATGCAGTGTGGGTACTCGTTGGATGCGGAATCAAATTCCGCATCCAACGAGCTCTCCCGATTGAAATTTGAGTAAAAACACAATGAGATATGTCAAAAATACGAACCAAAAAAGTAGTTTTTTTTAATGACAAATATGTCAATTCAACCATTATGGTTGACTTATTTTATTGAAATTCTATTGGTTCTTGAATTCCAACTCACAAAAACTTATTTTGGCACGTTTTCTTATAAGCCCCATTTTAGACCCCAAATTTCCTCTAATGAGTCTAAAGCTAGAAATTAGCCAAAATTGTGCAAACTTTAATAATATAACAAGATAAGTTTTCTAATTTGACCATTTAGTTTATGAGGTCTATTAGGATGTTTTAAAACCCATAGGATTTGTCCATAAGAAATTTGGAAAGGTTCTGTGGTGTTTGGAATCAATCATAGAAAGACTAGTTTACCACCTTTTCCTTGTTTTGAAACTAGACAAAGTATTGAAGGAGGATGTGTGTGAAATGTTTGTAAAAGTTTTCTAGCCACACCATATGAATAAGCAACATATATGTGTTTTTCAAATCCTATTAGAACCTAATATCATTTCCCTTAAACATCCTGAGTTGTCTCATAACCATGGAGTGAGTGTGAAATCCATTGTCAATGAGGGTGTTGAGAAAAAAAATTCAAGGTCAAAGTTTTGAGTCCTCTTTGAAATATATTGGATAGTGTGTCTATTTTACCCCAAAAAAGGTACATTACAACTTGAATGCACAATATCCATTTTCGCACCATCTTGTTTGATTATGATGAGCTGCAAAAACAAGACCAAAACAAAAAAACTCAATATCATGAGATGTCACTGGGACACTAAATTTACATAAACTGACATAACTTGTTTTAGAAATATCATTTCTATATAAGGAACCTAACATCACTTTTAAACGATCTAGCTATGTATGCCTAAATGACCTGTTTTGTGGCATCAACAAAAACATAGGATGGTGTAGATTTTGTGGGTGGAGGCAAGTAGTTCTTTGCATATAAACATAGTTGAAATGTAAACTAACCTAACAAAATAAACTTCAAATGCTACTAACAACTCACAAGTTCAATGCAAAATGGAGGCTAATAACAATGATCCTAGATTCTAGGAGATTGCTATAGAATTGAATTTGAATTGCATTACAATTCAATACATGTTGATTAGAATGGCATGCAAAATAGGGCAGGCTTGTCAAGTTTGTCATAACGTAGTTAGAATGTAAAAATACCTAATAAAAAAACTTTAGTATTAACAACTAACCAATACAATGAAAAATGGGAGCTAACAAGGATCTTATATGTCAAATAGGAAATTGTTTTTGGAGGAGTCATTAGATGGATCTACTTATGAAACTAGTTATAAATCCTCGAGTACTTATGCAATCATGGATGTCCTTGAGGAAATTCATGTGAATTCTACGATACTCCATGGCCCCAAGGATACCAAGTCGATGCCAAGAAACTTCCAATAGAGCCCTTGCAATTGAAAATTTAACTATGAATTTCCACCAAACTCTAAAGATGAGGAAAATTGGAGGGAACATTGAGATCTACTGCTTTCACATGCATAATGTGAATAACACACAATAGAAAAAGGAAAGGAGAAAACATGAGCCACACCAACCCATGCAAGGTGCCTATTCCTAGAATACCCAATATGTTAGCCCAAAATCACTATGGATGATTAAGAGAAAAAAAGTGAAGCAAATAGAACACCAACTCAAGAGGAACACAACTACCAAGCGAACTAGCCAGCTACGAATACAAACCAGCTCCTAATAACAATCTGACCAAACCAAACGAGTGCAAAAGGCCAATAAACATGCTTTGTAAATATTCGAGCCATAAAATAACTCCACAAAAGATCGTTGTTATAGCTGATTTTACCACTTCACGTGAATCACACTTATATGGCCTTCCCGTGTCCCTCTGCAGACTCCTTAGACCCCTTGGACCATTTTTTGTCCTTTGATGTTTCCTTGACCATCCCTAAAAACATGTGAAAATTCATATATGCGATTTTTAAACCCCTAATCCCATATATACGCTAGTTTGACCCCTAAAACCACGTACATCGAGATGTGTGCATAATCCAAATCCTTTTGGAGTTTTCCTTGACATGGATCCGACTCACTTGACTCTTGGCCTTCCATATGCCTTGAGATCGCTCAGATTCGACCTTTCATTACCCCTTTGAAAAGCTATATAAGGAACTCTTTGGTACATTGAAGGCATAAGATAAAATTGAGAGAAAAGAAACTATAGTCTATTATTGCCGAAACTTATGCTTGAGTCTACATCCCTTTGTCCCTTGGAGCACTTTTGTGTTCTTTCCAAGCTTGTCTTTTGCTTGTGAGCTTGCTATCGAGAGATGGAGGATTGAGGTGGTGGAGACCCAAGTGGGGGATTCAGTTTCTCTGATTCACAGATGTGCCGACAGAGGTTGTATCCATTGTAATCTCTGATTTTATATTAATAGAAATATCTTTCCCTGTCAAATAATGTATGTTTGAATGAATATTTCATCCATGGGTGATTTCAAATGCTTATACATTGTTGATTATATATGCTAGAATAGATCTAACACCAATATATATAGTATGCTTGTCTTGTTTACTTGTTGTTGAGGAAGTTATTTATCAATTCAAGCTGAAGTTGGAAAGCTCAACAGGGATCTACTTCAACCGTTCGGAATAAGGTACGAGGTGTAATCCTTTAGTGTTAGATATTTAATTTCTATTGCATATTGGAAAGGATCGGTTTCTGGAGTTAAGCTAGCTGTTGTGGTACCCCAAGTCATAGGAATTTCTCTCCATAACAATCACTTACCTAAATTTCCCATTCTTCACTTCGAAGCAATGCCTGATTACTTTTTCTTGACTTACACCCACCAAAGCACCTCACCATTACCATATTCCCAACTTTGTACCATGATATCAACCCATAAAATCCAAATTTATTAGATGCAAGTAAAAGTTGGCATGTGTGGAACTATGGTAAGATGATGCCCTAAGCTTTGTTTGTTCTTATAGTGTCTATATCACACCAATGTGTCCCATGTTTGACATACCCTTGAGGTTGTGTGCAATCAAACCATGGAACAAAAAATACAATTAAGGAATGGAGTGCAAGGAAAGTAACCCATTTTTTAAAAATAATTTAACTTGATACAAGGTAGGCTTCTTAGTTGGCATAGAGATCAACCTAAAGGTTATGGCCTTTTAAGACATAAAAAACCTAAACCTAATGAACTCAATGTGAAGAGCTTTATGTTTAATTCTTTCTATTATATAATTAAGCTTGTGTTCAATATATAACCTAAAATGTAGATGGGCTCTTTGAGAAGAAGTCATTTCATGTCACCTTAAGAGACCCCAAGGTGATCCACATTAAAAAAACCATTTTAATTGTTTATCATAATCATAAATAAATAATTAAAAAACCCCATAGAATATATTCAAGACACCCAACATAAACATATATGTAAATTTGCAAGTTGGTGGCATCGTCAAAAGGAATTGGGTGTAGAGAAGGGTGTATATCTGCTTCTTGGAGATAAAATGTGGCTATGGGCAATCTAAAGAGCATCTATTGAGAAGAGATCGGCAATTGGGAGAGCACCTTATGGGCAATTTATGTTCCCACCCATAATCACAAGAAGACTAGCCTTTGAAGGCCTAGTTAATTGTATGCCCTTTATTGTTTACATGAGTTAAACTCTAGATTATTTGCATTTTTGGGGGGAATTATTGCTTACATGAGTTAAACTTTAGATTATTTGCATCTTTGTTTTTTTCTTCATAACCCATTAAACACCGAAATTATGCAATTTCAACCATTCTTACCCAATTTTAATCAAAATTTTGGCCAAATAAACACGAATATTCTGGAGTTTAGCTCACTCCTTGCTTACGCTACCAATTACTTGTTTGTGTTGGGCTTATCTGATTCTGCTTGACAAAACTCATGTACGTGTGTGCATCAGAGGGATCGCCGAGGAGTTCTCATCCATGTGGGTGGAGAGCAAGACATGGAGAACGCAGTATACTGTATACCATGGAGAACGCAGTATACTGTATACTGTATACCGTCAAGGACCGGTGGGCACTATCAAAGGGGTTTCAAATCCAATGACATTAGAATCCTTCTACTAACGACTCTACTTTTAATAATCTACAACTGTAAACGCGGACGAACTACAACTACAAATCTATTCCAGAAACGCGTGCGGAACGTGCATATTTCAAACTGCACAACTAATGAAAGTATGACCTTTTTATACGTTATCTAAAACTTTTAAATCTTTTCACCATACTGTTTTGGAGGCAGGTGGCCGACCATACCATTATAATATATATATATATATGTGAGAGCAAGAACCGTTACTATGTTTTACCAGGATTAAGGTCCAATCATATACCATTATATATGGTATATGCGAGTAACAGCTGTACGTTTTCCGAGGATTTTAGTTCATTATTTGAGCACCGACAGGAATCCATATATTGTGATGTACAAATTGAAGGTTAAAAACATGGTGCCATTAGTACGAAGTTGCAAGTTGCAACTGCGGAAGCTTTGACATTGTGTAAGCACTCGTCTGTTTCAAACCGCACCATCTACGATAAGCTTTGACCTTGAGCTTTTTATGATTTTAATTTTGTGGTTACACAAAGAATACGTTGTGGATTATAAAGACATGTACTGGGAAATGACACCACATATAATGATCAGGCCAATTATTTCAGCGTCAATTTTTATCATGGGAAATGACACCACATATAATGATCAGGCCAATTATTTCAGCGTCAATTTTTATCATGTCTTATATTTTAAGATTATTGTGAAAGTTTTTTTTACATTAAATAATAATTATAAGTTTAAAAGCAACTTGAATATATATAATAGTAATAATAAAAGTAATTTGAATAAAATTTAATGTGGGAGATATCTTTTAAAGGACAACACCAAATTTGGTCCTAACAAGTGAATAGATCGTTAAACAATTTAATGTGGGAGATGTCTTTTAAAGGACAATAGCAAATTTGGCCTAACAAGTAAATAGATGGTCAAACAATTGTTATACTCTCAATGAAAGGTTTTACTTTGTAATAGGTGGAGTTTTGTTTTGGAATATATTGAAACAAAATTATGTAAATAATGTTAATATGTTACTAGGGATTTCTACTACATAACTCAAGGCCATGGTCTCACTAGTGAATGACTAGCTCAAGGCCATGGCCTCACTAGTGAATGACTAGGTATGTATGACGTAAATATTTTATTGGACTTTGTCTTTGGCTTCTCATGCCAATTAGAAATGCATGTAAATATTATGTGCATAAATAATAAAATGGCCAAACATGGTTATGTAAAAAGCACCAAAAGGGGTTATAGCTTATGACTCCACTGGAGGGGAAGAGGAAGGGAGTCCCCATGGGAGACCAAATCGTTGTTTCCAAGTGTCAACTTTACAACTCAACCAAATTTTGTCATGTGCTTTGAATAAGCCAATTATCTCTTTTTTTTTTACTATTTTCGAATCATTGAATGCATGTGTGGGGTTAGTGGAAAAAGTCACCTCATGCACTTATTGAAGCATGGGACTCACTACACTTTTGCGTCAGTTCTGTCAGCTCCCAAGAGCCAGTCTTCAGCTACTAGGAGTCCTTTCTTCTACTATCAGAAGTTATGCCATTTGTCTCATCACCATTTTCTCATATCTCTTGGAGTCAACCCTCATTCTCTCACACTCTCACATAGATCTGCACTACACAGAGCTTTGTATTGTTCTTCATGACTCTGTATAACCCATGAAATTGAAGGCCAGAGCTGCAATTTTGGGAGGGAAATTGATGGCAATATGTGACTAGAGAAGTTGGGAAAGTTAGGGACCATTTCCCATTAGGTTATGCTTCTCATAGATGCTTGAGAAGACATGAATTTCAGATACAGCTGGTTCTTCAATAGCATTTATTAGGTTATTCTTCTTCTATTCACACACTAGAAGCACTCGACAAGATGGATCTCCCAAGAGAACCGTGGATCGGTGAAGGGGATGCCTAAGCCAAGAAGGGTCTTGTGTGGGGTGGGTATTGTGGAAGCCAAGGTTGAAAGGGTTGAGGTAGATCGATGTAGAACTATGTATGGGCACTTAGCTAAGCATAGAGAGCACATCGGGTTGTGGGATTAAAGAGAGAAGCCTATAGGTGTTCCCTTTTGCTTGGTGGCCTCATAGCCTAGCTTGGGGGTGGCCTCTAAGCACAAAGAGTATATTCTGGATAGAGTTGCTACAGTTGGCTGGAAAATCACTCTTACACAATGAGTTGCTTGGATATTCATTATCTAAGATAAGTATTCATGTGTATTTGATTATGAAATGTATTTAATTAATCCATGTAATGGTTATACTTGGTGTTATAGTTGATTTTACTACACATGGTGAATCACACTTTTATGGCCTTTCATGTCCCTCTGCACACTCCTTAGACACCATAGACCATTTTTGTACCTTTGATGTTTCCAAGATCATCCCTAAAAACATGCAATAATTGCCATACACGACTTTTAATCCCTTCCTCGCATATATACGTGGGGTTGACCCTTAAAAACATATACATCAGGATATGTGCAAAAGGCCAAATGATTTTGGAGTTTTCCTGATGTGGATCTGAGTCACTTGTCTCTTGACCTTCCATATGCCTTGAGATCGCTCACATTCAACCTTCCATTACCCCATTGAAAATCTATATGAGGAACCCTTTAGATACATTGAAAAGGGAGAAATTGAAGAGCAAGAAAACTATAGTCCATTGTTGGCGGAGCTTATACTTGAGTCTGCATCCCTTTGTCCCTTGGAGCACTTTGTGTTCTTCCCAAGCTTTCCTTTTGCTTGTGAGCTTGCTATCGAGAGATGGAAGATTAAAGTGGTGGAGGCCCAAGTGAAGGACTCAATTTCTCCTATTCGCAGACGTGCCGACAGAGGTTGTCACTATTGTAATCTTTGTTTTATATCAATAGAAATATCTTTTCCTGTTCAATAATGTGTATTTAAATGAGTATTTGATCCATGGATGTTTTTAAATGCTTATATGTTACTGATTATATATGCTACAGTAGGTCTAACACAATTATATATAGCATGCTTGTCTTGTTTGCTGAGTGTTGACATAGCAGTTTATCAATACAAGCTGGAGTTGGAAAGCTCAACGGGGATCTACATCAATCGTCCAAAAAAAGGTACGAATCGAGATCCTTTAGTGTTAGATATTTGGTTTCTCTTGCATATAGGAAAGGATTGATTTCTGGAGTGAGGGTGTCTGTTGTGGTACCCCAAGCCATAGGAATTTCTCTCCATAACAGAATTGGCGACTCCACCAGGGAGTTCCTAGTAATTGTCCTTCGGGGGGTTTTATCAGCATTCAATGTTCTTGAATTGCTCTGATTTCTGTGTTTCTGAGTTGAGTCTGGGGGCATGTTTTCTTGGTAGTGTCTGATAGGTGTGAATTTTGTCTCGGCTTATCTATTTTCCTTCATTTTTATCTCTTTTCCTTCCTCTACATGTTTTTTTGCCTCACAGTCACATGTACATGCGGTTTTGACTGAGATATCCATGTATATACATGGGTTTTCTACACACAATCGCATATGCCATGAGTTTTTCATTTTAGAGGAAGATTGAGTGTTACTGGG